>BQNB010004769.1:14471-103994 GCA_026074375.1 Tanacetum coccineum | reverse complement strand
AAATATCCCGCGCGTCATTTAACGCGGCGGGGTATATAAACTCTTTTCTATTTAGAAAAGAGTTAGTTGTTAAGTTGTTTCATTTCTAAATATCTTTCATTTTTCTTTTCTCTCAACTCTCTCTCTCCTCTTTCTCTCTCTAAACAACTCACCTCCTCATTTCTAGTTCCGATTCGTGATCGATTGTGTGAAGTGAAGTGTTAACGGGATCCTACAGTTACTGTTACTGGTTGTAGGTTTCTTCCAGTGGTTGGCTCTTTGTTTCTGCAGTTCCTAGTCAAATGACCCACCTTGTTGCAAGTATGACACTTGACAGTGCAAGGTCCTGTATGATGCAGGGTGCATTTCTTACACAGAGGAAGGCTTCCAGTATACCTATTGTTTTCAGTTGGGGTGACAACATAAGCCCTGACAGTTTCTTGCCTTCTATTTAGTTGTTATTGGTGATCATTTTTGCAGTTGCTAATGTTGTTACGGTTGTTTTGGTAGTTGTTGATGGTGAAGGTTCTTCTATCATCAAACTTTCGTTTGTGATCATTGGTTCCTTGCACAGAATTATGCTTTTTTACCTGATCCATTAACCTCTGGGTTATGGTAATAGCTTCCTCTAAAGTTTGAGGCTTTGAAGTGGTAACATTTCCTTCAATACTTCTAGGTAATCCCCTGATGAAGGCTTCCATGAGTTTCTCAGAATTTGGCACCATAGTTGGGCATAAAACTGCCAATTACTGGAATCTTCTAATGTAAGTCTTGAGATTATTCCCTTTTACAGTCAGATTGTAAAATTCATCTTCCATTTTCTTGATCTCGTTTCGGGGACAATACTTCTTTATTAAGAGCTTCTTACATTCGGACCAAGTGATCTTGTAAGCTTCCTCTATTCCAATAGGCTGGGTGAATGAATTCCACCATGATAAAGCTTCTTCAGTTAGAGTACTAGTAGCAAATTTCACTTTGCAGTCCTCGGTACAGTTACTGCGGAGAAATAATGATTCAGTGCGTTCAAACCAGTGGATGAGTCCAACAGCGCCTTTCGTACCTTTGAAATTGAAAGGTTGGTAGCTCATAAACTCTTTGTAGCTATATTTTCTTGCTATAGGAGCTTCTCTTAGTCCGGTGTTCCTATTGGTATTGTCAGTATTTGCCATGGTAGCAGCTTGTGCTTTTAGAGCTGCGGCAACACTATCAGCAACTAGTTTCCTGATGGCAGCCTGAGACATGGCTGGTGCTGCAGATGTTGGTGTCCTCTTGGGAGCCATTCTATCAACATTTACAAGACAACACTGTATAAGAATTCATATAATGATAGTCATATCACAAGTCATCGTATAAAAATAAAAAAAATTCATACTTAGTGATATTGAATTTATTTGACATATCATTGTATGGATTATCATTTTGATGCAAGTTTTAATAAGGAAATAAATATCCTTTGATATTACATTGTAGGTTATAACGGAAGATCTTGGAATTGACATTCTAACAAGTATTTAACTCATTAGGTTTCTCGGGGACGGGTTTACTTCCCAGTGGTTTCAGTATGATACCGCGACCACTTAGATAACTCATTATGGATCATACCGTACATGAGTAATCATAATATAGGACATAGGATAGACAACCACGATAAACATAAATCGGTATCATAAAACAATGAGGTATAATGGAATCACCATTGTATTAAGTCATAAACAACTTGTCTACATATTTTACATTGTTAAAATTTGACAAGTGTCATTATTTATGCCACACATCCAGTGGTTGGATTCTAACAAAAGCTGTAAATAATAAGGATCTAGTCTAGTAGTCTGGTGGTGGTGGTCCTCCCTTGTGGTTCTTAAGCTTATGGATCTTGTTTAGAAGATTCTTCATATCTGATCGGTGTCGAACTTGAATATCCTCGATGAGTATCTCTAGAGTAGAAGTCCTGACGCGAGCAAGAACAATCTTGTCGTCATGTCTTATTTGATCCCTCTAAAATTTAGAACTCTGAGTACGGGTTTCTTGAAGTTCCGTTTCTAGTTGGTCAAAATCTCGCTGTATGATTACTCGACCGTTACCAAGAACTTCTATCTTATCTTTCATGTGCTCAATGCGCTCAAGAGGGAGCTCATCTAAGTGATTCAAAATAGTCTTGATCTGTTCCTCATGACGTTCTAGATGCATCTTATGAGAACTTTCTCCAATCTCAAATACCTGAGGTGGGGTAGAGAAATCAGTAGAGGAGGGTGATAGGAAACGGGCTTGTTTCTGAGGTGGTAAAATCTCTTCAGGAAGAAAAAAATCTTGGGGATCAAACATTGGTGATAGTGGTAACACTGGAGATGGAGGCAAAACAATTGGTGGAGCAATAGGAGCTTATGGTAGTGGAATAGGTGATTCATTACCAGTAGCATTATATGCTTGCATGACCTTCATATACGGATCATCGTAAAAAGGTGAGATGGCTCGTGAGGCCAAAAGATACTTAGATAAATCATCTGAAAGATCAGGAGAGGTGTTTCGTGGTGAAGCTAGGAAATAGTCTAGTAAAGCCAGAGTATAGGTAGGAGAGTGTGTAGAGGAAAAAGCATCCTCAACATCATAATCAGATGGGACAATAATAAGGTAGATATAGTCAGGAGAAGACATAATTCTGTAACAACCCAGTGTAAATAACATAAGTTATTTATATAATAACCTAATAGTTATGTATCATTTACATACTATTCCGGAAATGCAGTGGCACGGAGGACTTTCTTGGATGGAAAAAGTAGTTATAGTGTTATAGTTAATGGTATAACCTTGTTCTTTATAAACGCAAGCACTTCATACAATCGGTAATACCCCTCCATATTTACTTATGCAGCGGAAGCTAATTAGGGTTTTACTTCATGAATATCGTCCAATATAGAAACCCGACTTCAAAAGAGAATTTTTTTAAAGATAAAGTTATCATTCATTATTCATCTGAGAGTTTTTACAAATAGAGATCCCAAAATACATTTCAAATTAAGTTCAATGATAACAGGTTTGATGTTCCTTAAGTTCAATGCCACTCGTGTAGGGTTGCCAATTACTGATATAACACATGCTAAAAGGGTCAACACAACGGTTGAGTGAAATTCACAGGTTTGAAATGTAATATATAACGAATACAAGTCATCATAAGTGGTAATATTGAAAACTTTACAATTATCAGGAATAACACAGTATATTGCCCTAAGCTCTGAACCAAACATTAACAATCGAAGTCAATTTATCGACTTGAAGGAACAACTGTCCTTAAGGAAAGGTAACTTGCCAAAGTTATCCTTTGTTCTCAAATATAGTGCGTTTTGCCCATGTCGGGTATACACAACGGGAGACGGTCACCCCAATAGATTATCCACCATATTCTCGTTCACTCGCAATGTGACTAATGGTTCTGATTAAGAAATATTGGCAGTGAAGGCAAACTTAGGCAATAATATATCAGGATAGCATACAGTTGTAAAACACTTGTATTCATGGTTTATAGCATGTATCTCCCCACGGGATTTAGAAAACATGTAAAGGTGGGACTATGAACTCACCTTATCAAGGTAGTTGATTGATTTGAAATTTAATTCAAATGAGAGTAAACAGCCTCGTCACGTGTCAACCTGAGGGTAATTTGTCAAGTCTTTAGTCGATTGGTTTATACATAAACTTATTTCATAAAGTTTAACGGTTTTTGGTTTGATAACTTTGAAAATATCGTATCACTGTTCGGGCTATCATTATCCAGAGGTCATGTAGTAAATTTTTGAGGAGTAGGACATTTAATGTAAATTCAGCAAACTCGTCAAAAAGTTATCCTAAATGAAACCCCTCACATGAAACTCCCTAGTAACGTGGATACGTTATAGATTAAATGATAAGGTTTTATCTTTTTATGTTTCTTCAAAAGCTAGCGGATGATAAATTATGTTAAATATATAACATAATTGATTTTATAGTGTTTCGATCGACGAATGATAACGACAAATGTGTCGGGTTTTATTCAAATCGGTCTTATAATAATATAAGTAATTTTTATAATTAATATAAATAATATGAATTTGAAAATCATTGAGAATATGTAAATAACAATATTTACCTTTTTATATATATAATATTTTTTATTATATAATATATATATATATTTATATATATTATATATATTTACAAAATTAACCCTTTAATTATATTTTTAAAACATTAAACCTTTAACTTTCAAGTATGACAAAACAACCCCTGAAGTTTAACTTTAGGATAATTACATTTTCAGCCCCTCTAGTTATATAGTTTCTAAAATTACAATATATACCCCTTTGCATGAAAACATTTGCGAATTAAGTCCAAAAACCATAATATTGATATTTTTGATTTAGAAATAAATTTTGCAGATTATAGCTTATTACTTTAAGCTAAAATGAGTAACTTTTATGAGCATATAGCTTATGAAAGTGCTTGTGAGCCTTAAAAATCAAAATGTGGTTCGTTTGTTTAAAATGCTTTAACTGATGGGTTTTAAGGCTTTAAGATTAGTTTTCAAGCTTATAGAAATGATAAATGAGGCTTATTGGAAATGCTATTATAACAGCTTATGGATTATAGCTTGTTAGATACATGAAAAGAGATTTTTAGGGTTTTTAGAGTGCGTTTGGTTTAGGAAAACCAAATGAGTAAGCTTTAGGGTTTAAGGGATGATTTCATGAGATCATAAGGATGTATAGGAGCTGATGTATAATCTAAAACAATACAAGAGTTTATAGAACAAGGTGAAGACTTACAAAAGCTTGAATGGGTCGAAATTGATGAAATGGGTCGAACACTCTAAGTTATGAATCAAAGACTTATTTCTTCTTAAATATGGCTTCTACTTAGCTTAAACCTTCTTTCTTCTCTTCTATGGCATGGCTAGAATATGATTTTAAGGTAGTATGAAGTTTTGATGGTGAATTGAAAGTGTATGTATGTATGCGTGTATATATAGTGTAAAGAAAAGAGTATTGCCCAAGTTTACTTGGAGTGGTGACCAAGTTAAGTGGAGTGGTGGCCAAGGTGCTGTCGAGTAGTGACCAAGTAATAGCTAGGTGCAAGGAAGTAATTCATGAAGCTAATTTGAGGTGCTTGAGGTGCTTGAGGTGCTTAAGGTGCTTGAGGTGCTTGATTTTTAGGTTAGAACTAGTTTTAGGTGTTTAGGGTTTTCGTCTAGGTTTAGGTTAGAATTAGGGTTTTGTTTAGGGTTTAGGGTTAAGATTAGGGTTTTAGAATGATTTAGGGTTTAGTTTCTTGGTTTAGAAGTTGTGCTTTAAGTGTTGTAACTTGTGTTAAAGTGGTGGTAAGAAATAAACATGATTTTGGAGGGAAAATGACCTAGTTTGAATTCTATGCATGTTTAACTTGTACTTTGAGCTTTAGGGAGTTGTACATTAGTTTTGGAGGGAATTAATATTCAAAAGTTATGCATTGTACACTTGTACACATGCCTTGCAAGCTTGAACATTCACTTTATATGTAAACATTTCATATAATTAGGGTGTTGATATAAACGTTAACGTTTGAAATCCGTTTTGTAATAACGTTTTGAAAAGTACGCTAAATAGATAACATATAATAAAATAGAGTTTAAAACATATTGCTTGACATATTATAAAGTTTACTGGCTATAAACGTTGATGAAATTTGCATAGGTAGGTTGCGTGAGCTGATTTACTTAGGTTATGCAAGTTACGTTGCATAACAGGTGGAATAAAGCAAAAATATTCCCATGAAAATGGTTGTACTTAATTTAATAAGTAGATATTACATTGATGACAGTTGTATCTAATTTAATAGATGGATAATTACATTGATGAAAATTGTGGGTTGTTATAGTTTACTTAGGTTTTTTGATGAATTTTCAAATTTTTGTACTGTAAGTTGAACCTCATCTTTTTCTTTTGTAGCCAACTCTAACTTCCTTTTAAGCTCTGTAATATCTAAATCTCTTAAATAGATTTCTCATTTTAAAAGTTTTATATCTTCCTCATACACATACTCATTTTTCTTAAAGACTGACAGTCTAGCTTAGCCGTTCTTAAGTCTTTAACTAATTGTTCATTTTGTTCTTTTAAATATTTTACACATTCTAAACAAGATGAACAACAATTTGAGTCATTAGATACCTCAGAGTTTGTAGAAGAACTTGAACTTGTTGAAGAATAAGCCATGAGAGCAAAATTGGTTGGACCTTCTTCTGCTTGGTCACTCCAATCATAGCCAAAGCCATCACACTGAGACACTAAGGCATTTGAAGTAGTTTCCTCAACTGGCACAGTCCTTCTGGTAGGCTCCCTGTTCCTGCTGTCTTGATTCCTGGGTGCCCTGCACTCCCTTGCAAAGTGTCCTCTCTTGTGGCAGTTGAAACACTCCACCTTGGACTTGTCAAACCCAATTCTTTCTTTGTTGGCCATGTCCAGCTTCCTTCCAGTATTCTTCAGGAATCTTCTTGCCCTCATAGTCAGCATAGCAATGTTCCACCTCAAGTCCATCTCTTCTAGATCATCAGGATGGATTTGTTATAGATCTTCATTATCAAGTTGTGGAATACTTGGTTGGCTAGCAAAGAAGGAATAAATCACAGCATCACTCAAATTTTCAACAATTGTTGAGCTATCAGCAGCACCCTAAGTGCTAGCAGTATTAACACCCTGAGCAGTATTAACTACTCTAGTTGCACTGTTAGTGCTGCTAGAGGACAGAAAGGCTACATTGTGTGAGTTTGTGGTTGAGCTAGATGTCCCCTTGACCTCTGATTCATAAGCCTTCAGGTTGTTGAAGAGGTCATCCAAACTCAATGTCTCAATCTCTGGTTTGTTCCTCCACACAATAGTATGCATAGTCCATTCTTGTGACAAACTTCTCAAGAACTTCTTATTGATGTCTTCTTGAGGGATAACTTCACCATGCATCTCCAGTTGACTAATTAGCTTTTGAAGCCTTTTATAGGTTTGCTCAATCACTTATGTGCTGGATGCAGCAAAGTTTTTATATTGCTGCTTCAGAAGATTTTTCTGAGTTTTCTTTGTAGCAGTATTACCTCCAAATCTGTTCTCAATAGCCTGCATCAGTGTCTTAGCATCCTTGTATGAGTTGAACTTTAATTGATGCTCATTAGGTAAGGCCATCAACAAAGTGCTTCTTGCCTTCAACTCTGCCCTTCTTTGTGCCTTCTCTTCAATACTTATAGGAGGGATAACAGTCTCCTTACCGTCAACAGTTTTTGTTACTATGGGTGCATTATCATTTTCTATGATCTCCCATAGAGTGTAATCAATGCACTGTAGGTATTGCTCCATCCTCATCTTCTAAAGATTATACTCACCAGGTTGGAGTATGGGTAGCTTGATGGTTTGAGTAGTTTGAGAATCCATTTCTTCTTGAAAAGTAGCTCTTGTGTGTAGTAAAGTTTCTTCTTATTCAAAGCTTCTCACAAGCTCTTATACCACTTGTTGATCCCAATAGAATAGATCTTGCTTAGCTTGTATAAGGCTAAGTTGTATTGAATAAATCCAAAACAACTATGATAGAAACTTTGATTATGAATATCAAAGACTATGCGAAATCTAGTCAATGATACTAAGAATAATTTTAATGAAACAGTAACGAATAAGATCAATAACAAACAGTTTGCTAAACTTTCAGCCTTAATATAATATGAACACTCTTAATAGTGTTAGGGTTTACAAAACCTTGAAGCTAATCAACTTAGGTTAAACTATGATTATAGATGTATGAGAGATATATGAGATATATATAACCTAATGCCCTAGGACCTCCTTTTATACACCAAGGAGTCCTACTGGGCTTACAATCCATTCTTAATGTAATCATGATCTTTTCCTTAATTATCTAACTTAACACATATCTAATAAGCAGTACTAACCAATACAATAGTACTAACTTATACAAACAGTCTTAACTTGAGCAGCATCAATATTACTCTAACAGTAGTAACTAACACTAACAGTCGTAACTTTTGTGTTACCAGTACTAACTACTTAGAATATTTTCTTCAGTCTTCACCAGCAGTAGAAACTTTAACAGCACTAAGAAGTCTTTTAATCCTAACACCAGGTCACCTGCTAGTCCAACTTATTCACTAAACCAAAGGCAAGGATAGATCATTATTTTTGATCCTATGATTCTAGATATATAAATTGCAATATGAAGGGCTATCTCGGTATCTAGCTAGCATGATATTTTGCATTCCTAGATCTAGTTGAATGATAGGTCGCATACTTAAGCATGTGAACGAGTATAAATTAATAAACATAATCAACAAGCAACGATAAATTAAGCAATCGAGATAAACAAACTAAACATTAAATTATTATAAACATGGCTGGTATTAGCCAATAACCATTGTATAAAACATAATCATAATAAGTGAATCAACCAAGGTAACCTAACCGAGTTAAATGAATGATACCAAAAATTGAATGATTATTTGAGTATAGATGAATACAGGGTTCCCCTTTTGGTTGAAGCTCCTTACTTGACCATCTTTGCTTCTCCTCTCTTCTAAAAATCAAACTTGGTGGTTAAATTATGAATTAGCTACTAATGGCTGCCATTTCACACACATAAATTTCGTATTTAGGTTTATATTTATAGTCTCTAGAAAATCATCGATACACCGTATTGGTTGAGGTCAATACGGCATATAGGGGGTTTCTTGGATTAGGGACCACGTTCAATATATTCCAGGATCTTCAAATGCTCGAAATAGAATACGGCGTATGAAACTTCCTGGATACGGTGTATAGATCTTTATTTCTTCGTGGTTTCTTGTGAAGTGAAGGCACAGATACGTCGTATCTTCCTTGTTGGATACGGCGTATAGAACGTCAGAACAATATTCTTCAGATTTCTTCGTTAAAGCTCTAGAATGCGTGCCTTTTTGCTAATCTTCACAAAGTACTCCATAATTACTGTAAATCTCAAATATAAACGATTAAGTACCAATTCTTACAATAATTATACAAAATAGGTAAGAAATATGGAATAAATGATGCTATAAAAGTGATGTTATTTGATGTTATGAGTCAAGTAGATGACAAAACCTCTACTGTAGAACCGTCTAAGCCGGTTCCCTCTGCAATAGAACCGGCCAGTTCAATCATAGGGAACTGGCCCTCTATAGAGGTTTGTAAAAATCTTGACTCAAACATAATAAAAAGAACTAGTACGGTACAAATAACTAAGAAACCTTTACCAAATGCTACTGTAAATAATGTGAAACAAACACCGGCTTTGAAACTTGGTCAAGGACTAGGAAGAAGTAAAATCCAAACACACCCTAAAATGCCCCATAGAAGACCTAACACCTTATACCTTAAGAGTGACTATCACCAAGTCGGTTAGAACTATTCAACACAACAGGGATATCAATTCCAACCTCCTAACTTTGGTCCTTATGGATCTTGTCCACCATATCCATACATGAACCAACCAAATGGCATGTGTAAACGCTAACAGACCCATGAGATATTAGGGACCAAATGCTTGAGTTCTTTTGTGATTTTAGGTACACCTATAAGTAAAATTAGAACCGGATGAATGGATCAGGATGTGGATGCTCAAGACATATAACGGGCAACAAAGATCTTTTCTCAACGTATGAAGCTATTAATGGAGGTAACGTAGTGTTTGGTAGTAACACTAAAATCAAGATCATTGGGAAAGGTACGATCACTCACAACTCTCTAACTATTCATGATGTTAGCCATGTAGAAAATCTTAGTTTTAACTTACTTAGCATTTGTCAAATATGTGATAAATATGCAAAGTGCTCTTTACTGAAACCGATAGTGAAATACTTAAAGACAACATTACCATAGGAAGAGGGATCAGGAAAAATGGTCTTTATATAATGAAAATGGGCAACTCACCTAAAGATAGTCTTTCTCTAGCCTTAATGGATGATACTTTGACCTTATGGCATTGAAGATTGGGTCACGCCAATATGCGACTTATTCAATCGCTATCATCTAAAGAGCTTGTTAAAAATTTATTTATTTATTGGTGCAAATGTGAATATTATATTAATAATCAACAAAACAATTACATCATACAAAAAGGAGAAGACATTACAACTCCATTTGAAAACAGATAACAAGTAATACAAGAAACAGAACATATCTAATGATCCTATACTGAACTTCTCGAATACAAGGAAATATATCGGATAATGCTAGATACTATATGTCTGATACTTAAGCCAGATGTGTGCTTACAGTATCAAAATCATATAGAACCTTCTTTAATTCACCTTTTATGCACCAATACCAAATCTTCTTGACTACATTTCTAAACTCAAACTCAACCCACATCCATAATGATTTGGGTCAAAATTTAAATGGCTTCATCAAGCAAGATATAGCACCCATTCACACTAAGTGAGGGGCTATACCTATCATAGTTGCATTTCCTAACCCATTCACCCAACAACCATTCATCAGCTACAACCTTACTGAATAGTCAAAGGAAAATAGGATAGGCATCATTATATAGGGAACACACCCCCTCACTTAGATCCATCCTTACCTCCTATGACAGTGTATTGGTGTACCAAGAATCTACCCAACATGCATTGTCTACCTAGGCCTTTACCTTTTACTGTGGATTACTCTACCTTATTGTATATTTTCCTGAATTAGACCTTTTACTAATCCACACATAGACTACCTGATCCCTTCCTAGGTCACTCAAGAAAGGCTATGGGGATCAATAAGTACAGTCACACCAAGAAAACTCCAAGATACAAGACATAATCCACTGTAAGGCCTGCATAAACTCTGTCTTTACAAAGGCATGATCAAAAGCAAATTTTAGACAGCTGATATCCACAAATCCAAACACCTCTTGAAACTTCAGAGAGTCTTTAAAGAACTTTAAATAGCAATGAGGGACATGTTCTTCCATTGTAGATTCTACTTATTTGCCTCATTAATAACATTGGAAGATTTCCTTACCTTTAAACTCATCAGCTTGCTCCTCACTTGTTCTAAAATAATATTGCATACCACTTTCTTAGTTCTATTTTCACTTTTGAAAATTCTTTGATTTCTTTCTTGCCACACGAAGTAGACAATAGCAGCTAACATTAGCAAATTTACCACCATTCCTATATTGTTTTTGTTTCTTTCATTAGAGATTATATCAAAAATCTCTATCAGCAGGATCTTGTCTTGGAGATTATAGGTTTTCTTGAGAATTTCTCTCCAAACTTTTAGAGCAAAATCACACTTGAAAAATAAGTGATCATGAGAATCAGCACAGCTTTTGCACAGAGCATATTTTAAGTCTGCCTTATTTTGCCATTTCTCCATTCTATCTTGTGTCATAAGCTTACCTTGAACTGCAAGTCATAACATAAAGGCATGTCTAGGGATTAGTTGACTGTACCAAATAACATGTCTCCACTAAACAGTTGGCCAATCTTCTCTCATTGTTTTCCAAGCTTGATTTGTAGTGAATTAAACTTTTTGGTTGTTGTTGTTAATCCACATAGCCACATCCTCTTTATCCTTTTGAAAAATAGGAGGATTGATAGTGCTTAGAATAGGGAATTTAGATAACCAGTCATCAGGCCATTTCCATCTATCACCAGCCACCATATCAGTAATAACCACATTATCTTTGATTCTAGCATCATAGATAGCTCTTTTGCTGATGAAATCACATAAAGGACCATTTAAACACCACTTGTCATAAAACACAGGTATACGATTACCATTTCCAATGTTATACCAAGCATGCTCTTTGATAGAATCCCTAATCTTCAGCATTGTTTTCCACCTCTAGCTTTCACTCTTATCAATGCATATCTCCCAAATACTTTTTCCTTTTAATCTCACTTTATTTACCCATTGAGCCCACAATAAGTCCTTATTTTCAATGATCTTCTAAAATTGCCTTATCATAAGAACTTCATTCCACTGTTTAAGATGCTTAATGCCTAATCCTCCTTGATCTTTAGGCCTACACACTATTTTCAAGCAACCATGGCTTTACCCTGAGAAGAATCACTAGAATTCCAAAGAAACCTTTTGAACAATTTGTCTAAATCTGTAATCACTGTGTTAGGAAGCAAATACACTGAAGCCTAATAAATTTGCATTGAGGATAGAATTGAGGCAAGAAGTTAAACCCTCTCAGCATATGATAAAGACTTGTTTCTCTAACAGTTTATCCTTTCATCCACCTTGTCAGTCAAAACTTTACAATCCTGAACACCTAATCTTATTGCTAAGAGAGGAACCCCAAGGTATCTTACTGGCAACTTTCCACATTTAAAAGGAAGAATTTCCAACAAATCTTGCTTATCTCTTTCTTTAATGCTTCCAAAGAAAATGATGCTTTTACCTAAATTTGGATTAATACCAGATACATGACTAAACTCCTCCAAAGACTTTTTAATAACTTCCAAAAACCCTTTATTTCCTTTGCATAAGACTAATAAATCATCAATAAAGCAAAGGTAGGACAGTTTAAGATCCTTGCAACCAAAATGGTAACCATATTCAGTGGACTCTTTGATATTTTTGCACATGATAAGATTGAAGACCTTAATTACCAAAGTAAATGGGTAAGGAGATATAGGATCTCCTTGCCTGAGACCCTTACCACCGTTAAAATATCTATGAATCTCTCCATTCAGACATATAGAAAATGCAAAAGAGGATATACAAGCCATGATCCATTTTACCATCTATGTTGGGAATCCAAACTTCATAAGAATATCTTCCAAAAACATCCAGTTAACTGTATCATAAGCCTTTTGTATATCAATCTGCATAGCACATCTCTTTGGACCATTTTTCCTATCATACCCTCTCATAAGCTCTTGGGCTAGCAGAATGGTATCCGGTATGTGCCTCATAGGGATAAAAGCACTTTGGTTTATGTTCACAATCTTGTTGAGATCATGCTTGATTCTGTTAGTAAGTATCTTACTAATGCACTTATAAATGACATTGCAGCATGCTATGGGCCTGAATTCAAACACTTTACTAGAAGTAGTGATCTTAGGAATTAGAGCAATAAGGGTATCATTTACCTCTCCAAGGATTTTACCACTTTTGAAAAATTCTTTCACAGCCAAGCATACATCATTTCCAGCAACCTCCCAAGCTTTCTTGAAGAATTTAGAAGAGAAGCCATCAGGTCCAGAAGCTTTGTTGCTATTTGTGTCAAATATAGAATCTTTAATTTCTTCAGAAGTGACTTCACTAAGCATTTGAAATTTACCTGTTAGCCTTAAAATATGTTGACTTATACGAAATTACATTAGTTTAGATATAGTCGGATACGCAAGAACTAATAATGTCATTCGGTGATAGTTAGGCGTGTCATAGGCTATATATATCCCCTCCTTACTTCTAAGGAGGGGTGAGGATTCATTGTATCTCATAAAGTGTATGTGTTTCTCTCTTTAGAAATCATACACATCTTTCCTTTTCTCTCTCTATTAATCTAACATGGCTATCTTTCACTTTTATCCTCCCCGACCTCCAGATCGTATGTTTTAGGCTAGAATCTTTATGGGTAACAATTGGTAGCAGAGCCTAGGAGTGTTTCGTGTTGATGGGTTGCTTATTGGGTGTTGTTCATGGCTTAATAAGTCAATTCGTGGCTTATTTTTAAGCCAAAACCCACAGGTTTGTTTGGTTGGTGGTTATTTTGTACAAAAGCTTGAAACTTTCTTCTCTCTAAAGTTTCTAGCTCATTTGTATGAGTGGCTTGTGGTTTTTCAAAGCTTATTACGTAAGATCTTTAAGCTTTATTCTCAAAAAAAGTGAAAAAAAATTTGTCTCAAAAATCAAAAAGTTTGCATTTTTATGTTAAGACTTTCTTGGATTTGCTTAGTTTTGCAAAAGAAACCATCTAAAAGTGTCAAAAAATGTGTCTATTTTGTATTTGAAAATTTGTACTTTTTACACTGGGTGAATTATACGTGTTTTTACACTGGGCAAATTATACCATTTGCATTGGGTGAATTATACGTGTTTTTACACTGGGCGAATATACCATTTGCATTGGGTGAATTATACGTGTTTTTACACTGGGCGAATAATACCATTTTCATTGGGTGAATTATACTTGTTTTTACACTAGGCAAGTTATACCATTTGCATTGGATGAATTATACGTGTTTTTACACTGGGCGAATTATACCATTTGCATTGGGTGAATTATACGTGTTTTTACACTGGGCGAATTATACCATTTTCATTGGGTGAATTATACGTGTTTTTACACTGGGCGAATTATACCATTTTCATTGGGTGAATTATACGTGTTTTTACACTGGGCGAATTATACCATTTGCATTGGGTGAATTATACGTGTTTTTACACTTGGTGAATTATACCATTTTCGGTTCTATTAGGCGATTTATACAATTGTCGGTAAATTCACTGAATTCCATCCATTTTTGGTAAATTCGCCGAATTCCATTTATTTTCGGTAATTTCACCGAATTTCATTTTAACGCCATTTTCACCTATTTTCGTCAAGAACCAAACTTAAACACCTTCCACAAACACCAAAGCAAACACAACACTTAATGCTAAAACGATCATTAAAGATTCACTAAAACGTCAAAACGGCTATGGATTTGGATTTTAATGTCAAGTGATCACAGAGTTGATTTGGTATCCCTTATTTGAGATTGAAGTGGCTTTCACGAAGTCGTCTACTTATTTTATCATCGAGACTTCCTTCTACTTTCTACCCCTTTTCTTCAAACCCAATTTATCGATTGATACTTTCTTGAACGTATACAGTTATGATTGAGACTTGGATTATCTAGTTTCCAGTAGTCGGGGTGGTTTGTTGAAGACTTGGTTAACTATCACTTAAAGGAGTTACATTGTAGTACTCAATGTCACACGCAGATGAAGATGTGGATATATTCAAGAGGTAAGATACGTATACCTTCCCATACAAGGTATACAGTACAAAGGGATTCTGATGCTGCAGATTTCTCTACATCGTTCTTCAGTTAACAACAGTGCAATCTTAAGTAACAAATTTAGGGGATTTCACTACTTTGTCAAGTTTGGTATATCGGGTTTAATTCATCATGTGGTCACAGCAATAGCCGACAGAATACGAGGTTGGTAAGTTAGACAGAATACTGAACGTTGTTCCAGATAGACCTCCATTGAACATTCAAACAACACCTGAAACTACAAGTCTAGCACCAACTCAAGCACCAACTGTCACTGCTATTGAGAACATTAATCAAGCAGAAACTAACAAAGAAAATGCACAAGTTAAAGAAGACGAATTTACCAACATCTTTAGTACACCGGTACAAGAACGAAGGGAGACATCATCTCGTTATGTTGATTCGTCAAACATTCATACATTCTATCAACGACATCCTTCTGAACATCGTTGGACAAAAGATCATCCGTTAGAACAAGTCATTGGAAATCCTTTTCAATCAATTAGAACAAGACGTCAGCTAGAAACAGATGGCGAGATGTGTATGTTCGCACTCATCGTAAGTCAAACTGAACTGAAGAACATCAAAGAAGCCATGGCTAATTCTGCAAGGATTGAAGCGATGCAGGAAGAACTTCACCAGTTTGATCGATTATGGTAATACAAATAATGTCTAAAAATGTTATTTATATTTTTCAACCTCTCGATGTTTTGATAATAACAAAATGTAAAAACGTTTACGATAAAATTAAACGTTTATAAATTATTATAAAGGGAATATGCACCCTAGTTCTTAATTATAAGAGATTTTGCAGCACCAGTAATCGAATTAAAAGGGATTTGCCCCGGTAATCGTACTAATAAGGATTTTGCACCAGTAATCGTAATTATAAATAGATTTGCACCACATTCTTAATCAAAAGGGATTTGCACCATTATTCATAATAAAAAGGGATTTGCCGCACCCCAGTTTTTGGCTCTTAGGCAATAGTCATTAAGCGCAGTAATCTGTGATAGCATACAATTTTGAAAAACACTACAAGAATCCAAAGTAAAACAATCATGTCCAAAATACACAAAGGATTCAAATATAGGTCTATCAGTGATCATAATATCATGTAGTAAAAAATCCAGCTTTAATAAAAATAGTCAGGTAACGCTTACGTATAGAAAAACAATAAGTTTATGCATAAAACAAGCAAACGTAAAACTCACACCCGAAAACAGTTTATGAAAACCAATAAAAGAGAAAAGGTGGGGCAATGAACTCAACCTAGAGAGAATGAATGAATCGAGGTATAACAAAAATGCGTCACGATAAAGACAAAACACTCCAACCAATAATTAGATATAAGCAGAATAAGTACTAAGTACTCTGAATGAACGAAGAGCCATCTATAATCTATATAGCTACATCACCGACCTAATTGCATTTGAAAACATATTTATACCGTAAAACAGTTTATAAATAACATTTATAGAAAAAACGGTTACACTTTCCCCGTTCAAGCCCGATAAGTATGTTTCCGCGCGCATGTTTTCGTAAATGAAAGATATATCAAAAATATACAATTACAACGTTTGTGCACTCTAGCTGATCAAGAGTGAAGGTAAAGATTGGGTTTTATAAAATTATTTTTAAAAAATTAATCTTGGTACACCAAAAACGACGTAATCATAATATCGTTATAGCTCCGTATTTAGCGATTCTTTCGAGCACTTTTCTCGTAAAATAAAAGTTCTATTTATTTATGGATGTTTCCAAAAAAAAATGTCCCATAAGAACATAACTTCTTATAAAATTTATTTTTATAAAAAGTCTTAATTATGAAAACTCAAATTAGCAAGTACCACCTTCGTTATAAAATCGGTTATTTTATTTCGAGTTTCATACCTTTTTTTGAAATCGTTCACTGAGAACGTAAGTACTATTTATTAATAGACATCCAAAATCATTAATTTAAAAGACGAAATTTAACATGCCACATTTTGCATATTTGTAAAAATTTGATATTAAGTTTAATTTATATATCTATTTACTTACTAAAATAGTTACAAGTCATTTAACCATAGAATATACTTTATGTTACATAAAATAGAGTACATCCAAGTCCGACTAGTCCAAAGAGTCCATAGTACCAAGTCCATAATAACCAATTTACAAATCATAACCCATTTATTAATAAACTTTTAACCATAAATATAAAGTAAAACTAGTATACATTAAACCATATGAGTGTACAATACTTATACTTCCTTTGTAACATCATATTACCAACCATATAACATGTGTACAAGTTCATAAAACCATGATCACAAGTATAAGTTCATTTTTCGTGTTTAAAAGTATCCTAATGGTGATTTTGCTACATAGAACTCATATGTACATAAAATTATAAATGTAAAAGTTTATAGAAGAGTTTTTAGATCACCTATAATTATGAAATATATAATTAATAAAATCTAAACCCTTGTTTAGATATTTACCTAAGGTTTTCAAGACTTGAAAACCCTAATCCTTCAAAGAAACCCTTACTTAGTTTAAGCCTTAAGAATACCTAACCAAGCCTTCAAACTTCATGGTGTGCCTTAGCTATGATGTAGGTACATGTGTAATTATTGTAAATAAATTTTTTTTTGGATTTGGTGGTTGTATATGGAGTGATCCGTTCAAAGAAGGCAGCAAAGGGAGAGATTTTTGTGTTATACACATATACAATTAGATGTTAGGTGTATTCTAGTTGTCTAAAGTTAAGTGCATAAAATAATACATATATCCTATGTACTAGTCCAAAGAATGGTCAAGGGAAGTCCTTAAGAAAAGATGAGTGAAAACAAGGCGGTCTTTTTTTTTCTTTGGTACCTAAAAGAATAAAACATCCTAAGGAATTCAGGAAATAAGTTTGTAGACATTGTAATCTCTTTTGTGTTTTCCTAATCTATCACGGGCAATACATATGTATATGAGATGATATGGATGTAAATTTTTGATAATTGGGTATAAAGTGAGCATTTTTGTTGAAGCGTAGAAAAGTTATTTGGTGCTTCCGGGTATTCCTAAATGTATTAATTTGAAACGTAAACAGTTTTAAACGTAACCAACAAAAATAAAATATAAAAGTTTGAATAATACTTTCGAAAAAAAAATAAAAAAAGTGCTTGCTTGACGAAAACTTTAATTTCGTTTGGAGTCCGTTTACGATGAAATATAATTCTTTATTATCAGCTTACGCTATTTAACTATATAATAAGAATCAAAAGTAAACTGCTTACGAACAAAAATAACTAGTGTATTTAAAAGCTTCGTAAATGACCTGAACATGACGAAATGTTACAGACCCTCCGTTAGAAGAGCTGTCCACAAAGGCTCTCAAGTCCTACACTGAAGAATTACAGGTATAAGAGAAGAGATGCGAAAATATGAGTGGAAAATTGAATTCGACAAAATTTAAGGGTAACTACTCTCAGCATGGCATGGTTCATCCTGAATGCATAGTATAAAACCAATCGATGCACCATAAAATACATAGATGATTAGACTATGTAAATTTGATGGGCCAACGATGCAAGCTCATCTCGTAAAATGGAGTGATTGAATGAAATGGTATCAAATCGTTTTAAAGCGTACAGAAAACATCAATATAGTTAACGTGAAGTAGCTCATAAGGTGACAACAAGAAGGAAAGTTAAATAGTTTTTATTATACAGCAAGTAAAATGGTTCATACAGGTTACATCGAGAATGTTTGTTAACGCGATAGGTCAGAGCAATAAAAATAATGTCAGAACGGACTGCGTAAGAGAATTATTCAATCAACAAATGTGGAACGTAAAGAGTCGTGATCTAAGGTGTAGGGAGCTCCAAGGGATACGAATGTGGTTACAATTTAATTGACGTACTCCCCATCAACTGGACGGCTTCAAAACGATGATTAAACGAAACAACAAACGCGATTTAAAAAGCATAAGAAGATTGTTAAGACTCGATATTCGAATGGTAAAAATGAAGATGGAAATTGACCAAACTACGCCGACATTCAATATCGTCCAAAGGGGAATAAAAGTAAAGTCCACGTAAATGATCGAAGTTTAATTGTACTAGAACAATAATCAAATTAGAGCCAAATTTATAAGTTATCCTTATATAAATACCACAGCATCAACTCTCAAGAAAAGTAAAAAAGAAATCAAAGTAAACGGAGAATCAGAGTGTACAATATTTATATAACGACCGATATAAGTAATAGAAAGACATCATAAATAGACGAAGAGAGCGAAATCATATGCCAAAGAATTAAATACTCGTTACAAAAGTAATCGAAGAAGATGCAAAAGACATCATATAAGTGAAGCAGGGAGCAAGCGCGCCGCATATAACGTGACAACGTTGAAAGATTTAAATTTTTTTAGAAAATGGTTAAATCTAGGATTTGAAAAAGACCAAGTTCTCTACAAACCAGTGCACAGATACCAATTCTGATCACACCCCCAAAATCGGACGGGCAGCGGAATATAACATTGGTGCGACATCTCAAAGCACAAAGAACAAGTCACAGAAAACGACCTCAAAAGAGACGTTGCAAATAACTTTCTCATTCGATATATTAAAAGTATTGTTTTAAACACCTTTTTAGCCCTTATAGCTTATTATCTATTTTTTTGCTTATAACAACAGCTTATTGCAATAAGCTGTTTCACCCAGCTTATTTTTCTTAGGATTAGCTTCATTCAAGCTACTTTTCAGGAATTTTTCAGAATTTTCCCATTTAGTTTAGTATTTTTTATTAAAACTGTTTTTAATTCATAAAAAATTAAATAAAAGGAATTACAAAAAAATATAATTCTTTATTATAAAAATTTCTATTATCATTTAAGTTTTGTAAAATGAACAATTTTGCCATTCGTATGTTAAAATTATAGAGTAGGTTTTATAAAGAACGAAGATTAGGATCTCCCGTTAATCATTTTAGGTTTTAAGCTTTAATTGCTTTCGTTTTAGGGTTTTTTTTACTTGTTTGTGCATTTTAAATTGTAGAAATAGAATCCAAACCAAAAAATCATTGAATCATTCAAAAACGCGATCACGAACTTAATCCCGATTCTCAATTCACACCTCGACGGGAAACCTACCCCTTAAAGGAATTTATTAGGGATTTATGCATTGTTAAAGTAATTTGCTCTTATAACAGTCTTACAAATACTTAATCACTCTTATTGACTTATCCTTATATATATATAAAATTATATTATATTTATAATATATAAAAGAGGACGAGACAAGTTTTGGCGCCCCGCTGCACGGTGAGGTAGTGTACGATTAATCGAATTGAAGTGTTGTTGAGTCCTTGATAATTATAGTAACAATGAAGAGACCCTTCCTCGTGAAGTATCATTTCGTTTGTGAAAATTTTCTTCTTAATATAAAAATTACAAAAATAACCAAAATCCTTTTCCTAACGTTATTGAAGAGTACCAAAAAAAAAATCTAAAAACAACAAAAGATTTAAACTTTCCTTTGTGTCACATGTGAAGACTTCTCACACTATAAGAGATAAACAACTATAAGAGGGGAGGTACAAGAGTTTATTCCAAGGAACTTACGACTCGAAAGGAGAAAGTTATTATAATAGCATCGCGCTTTCATCTTCCCCTCCCGCTCCTCCGCTCCTTTGTGTGTTTTTCTTTTAGAGAGCTACCGTGAAACAAGTTGATTATTGGTTTAAAGTTTATTCGATCATCTAGTATGTCCTCCAATAAAATATGTTTTAAAAAAGCTTAAAAACCAAAAATAATCTTTTTTTCTTCTAAACCAATTGATACTCTTCTTAACCCTCATTATCGTTTAATTCTTTATGTCGACATTTGTCCGATGCGTAGGGTGTGTGAGAACATAAATAATGGCCACTCCTTGTCGATGGTGTCACTTTGGCGAACGGTGTGGTAATATATCTTCTTCGAATGGATGATTGCTTTTAATATATTCCATTCTTAGGAACGGAGATTCTTTCACTTATGAAATCGACTTCGAATTCTTTCGTTAAACCACCCCGATTTTATCAAACCCACCTACACAAACCCTAATTCGAGCCAAACACTAATGAGTTATGAGGGAACGATGCCCATTATGGTTACGATTGTCCACCTCAAGTCCCGTTTGTCTACAATCAGGACCCGTATTTCAATTAAAACTTTGATTATTTTCCACAAATTCACCGAGTTTTCCACAACAATATCCTTGTTTGAAAATGTGGGTGTCCTCACTATACATTTTCAATGTCAACCTATGAAATATAACTAACCTAATCCGTGTTAAGATTCTAATTATTCCGTTAAGACCAAATTGAACCCCCACAAGTATCCCGTCATTCAACAACCTCCCAAGAAATGAGTATCCAAGTTATGGAGAATCTAAGCAGTAGTATTTAGATTGACATGAAAACTTATAATTAATGGAAAGGATATAAACGTTACATGGGAAGGATAGAATATTAGAATTAAGATTAAAACGAGCTTAATGAAAAATATCAAATGTATTGATTAATGCAATTAATAAAAAGTAAACAGCTTCAGCAACTAGACAAGTGGGCTAATCTTAAAACTTATCCTTCGCTACAATTTCAATACTTTTTTGCTAACGACTGTAACATTTCATATTTTCATTTCATTTTATACAGGCTAATTAATCCACTATTATTTTAGGATCACGTACGCTTTTACTTTAAATCTTATAATATAGATAAATCGAGCAAGCTAAAAAAAATATCATTCAACGTAAACGGACACCAAACTTAATTAACGGATTTCCGTCAAGCAAGCACACACATAATATTTTATTCGAAAGAGGTTAATACAACTATATATATTATTAATTTTGATGGATTACGAAAAACTTTTTTTATATTCGCAATTAATACATTTAGCATACCCTTAAGCACCAAAACTTTTCTGCCCACTTTTTATATCCAATACTCAAAACTACACAAATCACACAAAACAAATGTATAAGAATTGCCCGTTAGAATAGAAAACACAAAGATATTTACAATCCTACAAACATAAGTTCCATAAATCCATTGGAATGTTCTATTCTTTTAGGAACCAAGACCACATACCTCCATGTTTCATCCACACTCATCTTATCTTAATGACTTCCATGACCAATCTATTTGACTAGTCATAGGATATATTATACATGCATAACACTATTACCTATAACACACACATCTCATTGAGTATAGTTGTATCACACAAAAATACTCCCTTTGTGCTTCCAAACCACTCTCACTCCAAACACCACCATATCCATACAAAATTTTATTGTACAATAATTACAACATGTCCCTACATCATACTAATTCAAACCATGAAGTATGTAGGCTTGTATAAGGCATTCTTAAGGCTTAACCAAGTAAGGGATTCATTGAAGATAAGGGTTTTTCAAAGTCTTGAAAACCTTAGGAAATATCAAACAATGGTTTAAGATATAAATATTCATCCTAAATACATCATTATAAAGGTATATCAAAAACTCTTTAACAGACTTACAATTATAACTATTATGTACAAATGAGTTCTATTAAGCAAAATCACCATTATGATACATTTAAAACTAAAAAAAAACTTATAACTACTTGTGACATGGTTTTTATGAACTTAGTACACATGTTAATATGGTTGGTAATAATGATGTAACAAAGGAAGTTATAATTATTGTACACTCATGATTATTAAAGAAAGGATTATATATTTTTATATGGTTAAAAAGGTTTTTACTAAATAAAGTTTTATGATTTAAATGGTTATAAAGGACTTGTTACAATGGACTCCTTGGACAATTATGGACTTGGTGTACTAAAAAATGTAATACATAAATAATCATGATATGGTAATGGACTTGTAACAATATTAGAAAGTGAACAAAGATATAAAAAATAAACTTAAAACACATTTTTACAAAAAATTCAAAAGTGGGCTGTTAAAATACGTTTTTTAAGACTAATTGATTTATACAATTATAAAAATAGATACTCTCCAGCCGATACCAAACAAGATAATAAACGACGAAAAACCTATTTATAACGAAAAAATGTTGAACTAAACTCTAAATAACGAGTTTTACGATAATTAAAATTTTTATAAAAATAATTTTGTTAAAAAGTCTTCCTGTACATCAAGGGACATTATTTATATGGAAAAACATCATATAATAAATATAACTTATAATTACGAGAACTTTCTCCTCGAAAAGAACGCTAAAAGACGGAGCCTATAACAATAAGATACAGTTTTCGGGTTTTACGACGAGTAATTTTATAAAATAATTTTATAACACCCATGAAACAATTAACAAGATGTTACTGTTCAACAGAGAGCTCAACATAAGAAAAATTAAAAATAATGATATATCACTTTCAAATACGAAAACATGGGCGTAATGAAAACAAACAAATCGGCTTGAAACGAGCAAAGATTTATGACCGAAATTTTACAAAAAACGTATTCCTAAATCAAATGTAATACCTTTTATAAATAAGTTTTCTCACCCGATGTTAAAAAATATGGAGAAGTAGCTAAATAGAATTATATATTACTTCGTCATTCAGGTGGTTCGGGTCGGGTAAACTGACAGGTTGTGTGAGAGTGGAATTTTCCGGGTCGAGCGGGTGGTTGCGGGCGGGTCAACCCCCGAGTCACGGGTCGGAACCCCGCTAATTGTTAGTTTTTAAAAATATATGTTAGATAAAGGATCTGACTTTTTATTAACCTCATTTAAAATTAGAATTGTTGTATACAAATCATGTCATAGATAAAACATAACATTTAAGAGCATATAATGAGTCTTAGGTAGTGTCAGTTAAATAATTCAAGAGTCTTAATTAATTAAGTCATTAAAGGTTTATTTGTTTTGTGATTAAAATTAATAAATAATTTTCTAAGAAAAGCTAAGAGGGGAAGGGTCTTCATATTATGTCCATGACTTAAATAATAATTTTACATATTTACCCTCTCACTTCTTGACCTATAATCCAACATAACTTGTTTAAAGGGTATAAAAGTAATTTTCTTTAATTCATACATCTACAAACAGTAATATATCATCTACAAACAGACAGCATATATCTAAACAGAGACTTTAATTTTACAGGACTTAATAAAAAAACTAAACAAACATTCCCTTAATGAAGTTAAGAGATAAAGTTAAAAGGCAATAAACTTAAAATAAGAAGTGGCATAAACCGGTTGAGTTATAAATGCAATCATAATAATTATATTTATTTATTATATCCAGTAACCCCTTACTTCCAATTTTGTGATATTATATATATTCTCTTGATGAGGTAATATAGTTTGTATTTAATTTTTGAAGCTCGATTAAGCACGTGATAACATCAAAATAATAACACTAGTCTTTGTTAAATTATATATAAAAGAACATTAAAAAAATGGATATCATTATAAAAACTTAACAAAGAATATATATAACGTAAGAAGTTTGTATATATACAAAACTGCTATCTAGTTGTATCACGATTTACAACACATAAAAAACATGTGCTTCAATTTGATATTTAATAATCTCGTGCATGTACATACATTAAGAATAAGACAAGAGAGTATTTGGAAACTTTATATAAACTTATTAAAAACATTAAATTTGATAAGTTACCCTATTCCCAAATAATTATCCTTTATATTAAAAAAAAGAAAAAAGCTATGATCGTTCCCCCAGTGCGTTTCAATAATTCAATATGAAACCCCCGCCAGGCCCTTTATTCTTTTTTCCCTCGGGTTGTAGTATTTTAACTCCAATCAAGCAAAGGTTCAGTATCAATCTCTCTCACGACTCTCATTCACCCCTCCCAATTATTACACGTATGTGAGATTAAGTACGATGTCAAGATCCAATACACACCTAATAAAACACACACCAAACACGAACAAATACATACCTACCGCCCCATTCTCCTCTCTCACACACTAAAAGAAGCCGAGACACAGTAGGTTATTTACGTATGATGTTGACACGAAATACATATGTGTGGTTTGTTAATGGGGGGGGGTGGTGTGATCTCTACTGGAGCTAGGTTGGTTATGTGGTGGTGTGAGAGTGGTATAATTGAATGAATAAATTTATCGGTGTTCAAAATATATCTTATCTAGGATATGGTTTTGGGAGGTAAAAGTTGAATTTAAAGATACTTCCTTCTGCTTTTGGTTGGTTAGATAGCAATGTGGTATATATAACCTCCCTATAAGAGACTAGAATGTGCATATTTGTATATATGATTGTTTATATGTGATAAACTCCCTCTTAACTGTCCACGAAATAAAATGGTACGTTTTCGGATTTGTATTCATTTTTCTATGTTGGCAATAATTTTTTTTAAGGAAGTTAATAGTTTTTGAAGAACACGGTGTTAGTTTTTTTGCCCCTTTTGCTGATTTTAGTTGTTATGGATTATCGAAATAAGCTTAGAAGTATATGATTTCTTTAACAAACACACAAAGTTTTTCGCACATGTAAAGCAGCCTACGAAGTTTTAAAGTAGCTTTTTGAGGGGTATACTACACTTTATTCAGTTTCCTTTTGATACTAATCCTAAAACATTAAATTAGTATATTTATTCAGTTTAACAGCTTTTTGAGATTTAGAAAATCAACCAGCCTACTTTTTCAGCTTATGAGCTTATTAGACTTCTTATTTGACCTGAATGTAATCTACCTAAACTTTTTACAGCTTAAAATTTTCAAGGTCTCGAGACACCATACACATACATTTAAAAAACAAAATAAGGATGAATGACTATAAGTTGTATACGTGTACATAAATTAAATAGCACCTACAAGCCCGAAACCATGAAACACCATAAAAAGAGTCCAAGTGGATCATGGCCCAATAAAGGTAGTGCCTATAATCATTTGTCTGATTAGATTATGGCAATATAACCCTTGCAAAAAAGACAGTATATGTTTTTCCTGTCTGATTACCGTGATCTTTGTAGTTACTTAAAACCTGGCTATGTAAATACCGAATTAAAACAATAAGATAAGGATCGGGCTGCTCCTATGGATAGTCGGCTTATGCACTTTCGATGCCACCTAAGTTATTTCCGTTGCCCCTATCATGGTGTGCACGTCTAACGAAGGATTGTGAGTGACGAATGAGAGTATGCTCATTGGCTACAAATAATCCTACTATAGCGTAGATTTGTTACACTTTGGGCAGACGCGTGTAAATTGTCCCCAATGTGTTCATAAACGTAACAAGAAAAAATCCACATATTATGCTAGATTTTAAATCTGGCCAAAATTAGTGAATGGCGGGGTAGCCACGAGTACTGTGTTATTAGTCAGCCATGTCTGGTCGAATCCGCCTTTTACCCAAATGGTGGAGTCGAAGTATGCTCGCCAACCATTAAGAAAGATTGATTGTTTTGGCTAGCTATGGTCTGGGTTTTATGTGCCTGCACATTTGCATACCACACTCACCAAATAATTTAAAAATATATGAGGGTGAATGAATAGTGAGAGAATGATACTCTTGGGTCCCATTGCTTGAATAGAATAAATACTAAAAAAAAACAACCCTAACCCGGAAAAAAAGGTCTGTCGTGTTTATAAAATTCTTATAAGACTTGTTGCCTCGTGGTGAACGATCTTAACTTTAGTATTAAAAGGTATATAATATTTTTTCGATTCAAATACGGAAGGAATGCAAAAGAGCTGAGAAACGCCCGTCTTAGCAACCTCCACAGCCCGCACACGATAATAGAAATCACTCCTGTAAGCATGATGAATCGACATCTCGGTTCAGCCAATATCTCCGTTGCCCCGCTTACGTTGAGTGGCGTAGTTGATTTGTGTGGAGACTATTAGTCATTTCAACTTGTGGAAATATTCCTATCGCATATACAATTGATACTAGGCCGGCCTTTGTTCTCTTTGAAAATTGGAAGGATGGCAGAGACTGCCACTTCAGGCTGATGTCGGTGATACTGTTTTATTATGCGTATGATGTGTTATCTTTTTGTTAACCGGAATGTGTCTTTATACATTTCCAATCTCGGTGTGTGATAGTATGGGTTGTAACAGCCTGTAATGACTAGGCCTTGACATGCTGAGATCATCCGTGACGTGACGAGGCAGAATTTGGGCAAAGCTGAGATTATTTGCATCGTGGCGGGTCAAGCTCAATAAGCTGGGGAGGGGGGGGGTGGGGGAGGGGGGTGTGCAGGACATAAATATATATATATGTCTATAATATATATATATATATATATATATAATATAAATTCTATATAATATTCATTGTTCCGGTTTGTTTGCCTATTGATAATATCTATTTATTAAGAAATTACTTATGGTTTATTATAGGCTATGAAAATACTTATGATGTCGTGTCTGTTCATGACAAGTGAAACCGACCCCGTAGTCATGGCATGGCATCACCATCAAAATGGTGTTTGTAGTCATGGAGGGGTGAATGACCTTTTACCTGCTCCGCACTTGAAAATCTGAGCCAAATAAGTAACTAACAGAGCATATAAAATCATTGTTTGATCAAAAAGCAAAACTGGAAGAATCTCTTCACAACATTAAGTATATGAACAAACAAAGTATACCCGCTGAGAAAGATTGATCCGGTAGTAGGAATAATAATTCACATTTGGCAGGCTGCGAAAGATGCATTATGTTTTTAGCAGTAAATCACATTTCAAATTGATCTTTTGGTAATTGAAATCATCGACTTAAAATTTCTAGATAAAAATGGAAAACTAATACAAGCGGCCTTTCAAAGGCATAAATTGTTGTTGTCTGATTTTGAGCACTTACCATGTAAAGGGAAAGGGTGCTTTTAGGTGAGGAACATTTTTCTATGTTTTTTATAATAAGATTTTTTCAGATTGTTAAATTTTTAGTGGTAATTTTAAACCTGTTTCATATATGAGTATCGAACTTATTTAAGGGTTGTAATTTAAAGATATCTGTATGGGTGTGCAAGCTAATAAAAAACATATCTAACTCATAGATTTAAGGCAGAATTTACATTATAAAAAAAAACAAATTCTTAAGAAACCCCAAGAATTTGATTCCTTCCTTGCGAGATAAAGAATATACGAAAGAAATTGTTTTCAACAAAGAAATAATTATTAGTGATTGTGGTCGACAACATATGAATCGGAGACTAAACCTTGATATACCTCAAAGGCTTAGAAGAATACATTTTTGGTTACCGGAGATATATTAAGCGAAAGGAAATATGTGGGGGCGGATTCTAGAGTATTTACCAATTAACCAGAACAAGTTACATTTGTGTCCATAGAAACCGTTTTTTAACACTTTCCACTCCACCTAAGATACAAAATCATAAATAATATGATTACATTTATGAATTTGTTAGTGGTTTTCGTTTGAGTAGACTTTTTTCTACTCCACCACCCAGTTAAAGAGCACTTCTTTTAAACATTTCTGGTAGTGTTTCCCGTTGCACTAATGATATTATTTAAGGCTGCATTATTTTTTATAGGGAGGTCCCCATTGCACCCCACCTCATCTCCATCAATGCCATTTTTCAAAGAACTCTGCCACTAATGATGAATCAGCTAACGCACCAATGGCTACGGTGCGAGCGAGGAGGGAGGACATGACATCTTAAGGATTTGTCTTCCTCTTCATGTTTGTTAACAATAGTAATCAATATAGGTGCAAAATTAGAGATGCACAATGAACTGGTAAATGTTTCGACAAGAACGGTTTGGTTCAAACAGTTACAATAAGTACAGGTTCAGCGTGGTTTGAACTGGGTCCAAGCCACACAAACATTTTGATCCACAAGATCCTGAAAGTAAGTGATTGAAAAAATGAAAGGTTGATAAAACTATAATGATCAGTAGTTTGAGGCGTTCGGTAAAAAGAAAAACAGAAACGCGCAATGGGTTAATTGGTGAAATGAATATTTTTTTAAGAACTAAATAACAGAGAAATGTATATATGTGACACAAGTCAATATTCAGCTAGATGGCAACTAAATTACTTTAGAGTTTGACACTCTTTTAAAATTCTTATATGTTCATTCCGGTTTTATTAAAAGCTAGATAAGCATAATTACTAATACTCAAGCAATTATGTGTCTGTTATAGTGTTACCCAAAAGAAAAAATGCATAAAGGATGATAAGTATCATACATTTACTAGGGCAGAAAGCAAATCTACAACACTAACAGCCCACAATGCTTTTGCAAACAACTGATAACGTACTTTTTTCGTACCATTTACAGAAGCCCTCTAAACAAAAGAATAATATTGAATTAGTAATAAAACGAATTTCATAGAAATATCTGCAAAATGTAAAAATTTACATTAAGTTTGGAACCTTTGATAGAGGCACATCAATTTATATTTAATTAAAAGTTGAACAAAGACAAGTTTGTGTAGAATTATATTACTTAGGATATTTTCCGCATTTGCACTATTTGGATTAAAGAGTGTGGTTCACAATGTAACTAGAGTATTATACCTCAGTTCTTACAAACAAGTAGTTAATTATTATCTTCGGATCTTATCATCTCATGTAAGTGAAGTCAAATTACCTTAACAAAGATCCAAAACCCTTTACATTTCCAATATTTCCTCAAATCTTGCTCAATTAAAGTGATCTTATTATTACTATAAGAAAAATGAAAAGAACACCTAATAAATGTAGATGCTTTATTTTGCGCAAATTACAACCTAAACAAGCCATGCTTATTTTAAAAGTTACTAAATACTATGAATAACTTGCATTAACATATCAATACATTCATGTAGATAGTTATTCTTCATGACACGATATCTAACCCAAATTCACACTAAAGGAAGCGTATTTGTTCAAGTAATGAAACATCACAGTATCACATTAGTAGTTCAACTGATTCACACAATAATCCTATTTTATGTATTAGGGAATAATAGGCTCATCTATAGATGCCAAATTGGATAAAAGTTATTCACGACCTTAATTTATTCAGATGAAAATTGTGGCAGGATTTCATAATTATTGATGAGGGGAGCTTTCAATATAGCACAAGAAACAAGACACAACTGCTAGTATCTTAGGAGAGAGTAGATTAACAGATGATAAGCTTCTTACATTATAATTGTCAAACATAATAATGTTACATAGATTTCGTGTATTCTTCGCAAAATCTTTTTTCAAATGAATTGTAATTTGAAAAATTACAAAACAGCTAAAACATTATTGTGTATAGATTTTGGTAGAATATAGCAACAATCATCGGTACCTTGCACACTTTTGATCCACATATACATAACAAATACAAACCTCGAGCGCTTCGCTAGCGAGAGAGCGGGAAAACCTCGTTTGTTTCAAAATTCAACTATAATTTTAAGAAATACCAAGCATCAAATATTTATGATATTAATTTAAAATCTGACACAAGATGTTTATGTTTTTTTATAAATATTTATATTGGGGAGGGACATTAGTACGAGTTAAGCAAAAGGAACGCCACATTGTGATTTAAATGCCATAATTAAAGCTCGAATATGTCGAAATTATAAACTCTCCAAAAATTTGTCAATAAAAAACGAATAGATCAATACAAAAGTATTTTTCTCTCTTGTTTTTAAGGTGCCCGGCCTTGTAATCAGGCGAGGTGTGATGACGGCCCATGGCATCAAAATTTGGGGGCAATCAAAATCTGAAATCATTTACATAGAGGATAGAAATGAAAGAAAAAACAGATGGATAGATATAAAGCTTTTCACTGCCTACGAGAAGATGTTTGAGGAGGCTGAAGATGGTACTTATTGGAGAGAGAAAGTAAAATTTATTTTTATCTCTTATAGTGTCCATTTGAGAAAAGTCAAAATATATTAGCTAGATGGATGTTGTTGTTGATGATAACACATGACACTACAATGCCACATCAGCTATCCTATATCCAAACTTTAACACTATCTCACCAAACACACTTTAATACAAGTAATTAATACAACACACATTACCAAGATTAACCCAGCCAAGACTATACCTCATACCCACATTTTTATTAATTACTTTCATTCATCAACACCTAAAAACTAAAACTTACGAAATAAATAAAAAACGTTAAACAAAATAAAAAACTTTATATTCATAAATTAAAAACATTACATAAAAAGTACAATACGAAAATAAAAATACATAATAAACGCTCATGAGCACCAGCACGATCTCTGGTTATGCTGTTTCTCGTCACTCGACTAGCTTGTCGTCTGATTTTAATATACGCAATGACTCGTCTAATAAAACTCTCCCATACGTGCTACTAATTTTTTGTCACCTTCCATTCTAACATCATCTAGTACCCATAAACGTATACGAATTCATTTTGATTAAATGAGGAATGTGAAAAGTGTGTATAAATAAAGTGGGATAGTTGTGTATAAAAATTGGTGAAGTAGTGAGTATTTATAGGTAAAAAAAATAATTTTTTTTTTTAAATTGCAACGGATATAAGCAAAAATGGGCCCACAATTTTCACTCACCGAGGTAGAGAATCCCTCCACAGGTTTAGTCGATCTTCCTATTGGTGGTCGCTCTTTTACTTGGATGAATAAAGCAGGTACTAAGCTTAGTAAACTTGATCGCTTCCTTATTTCAGAAGATGTGACTATTCGGCTCCCAGATGTTCGGATTACTGCTCTCGATAGGTTATGGTCTGATCATAACCCTATCCTTCTTCATATTGACAAAACTGATTTTGGTCCCACTCCGTTCAAATTGTATAACTCATGGCTTCTGAGAGATGGTTTTGATAACCTCATTAAAGAGGAATGGGAATTGCTTGATTCTAATCTCAAATGTCATGAAAAGTTTCGCCGCCTCAAGGATAAGATCAAACAATGGAGCAACAACATCAAGACGTTGGAAAGAAACAGAAAAACCGTGGCTCTTGAGGAAATTAATTCAATTGAGAAAAGGATTGATGAGGGATCCGCTATGCCTTCCGACAATGATCACCGCCTCATCCTTCTTCAAGAAATTGAAAAGATCGATAAGTTTGCTTCAATGGATATTATTCAAAAAGCTCATGTCAAATGGGATATAGAAGGGGATGAAAATTCCAAATTCTTCCATGGGCTCATCAACCAAAAAAGGCGGAATCAGATGATCAATGGGATTATGGTTGAAGGAAATTGGATCACGAACCCTTGTTTGATCAAGGATGCCTTCCTTCAATTCTATAAAAGGAAATTCCAAGCTCAAGATTCACAGGTTATGTTCTCTAACCTTCCTCATTCTCATTCCCTTAATTGCATGGATCGAGAAACTCTTGAAAGACAGGTTACCCTTGAGGAAATTAAGGAAGCCGTTTGGGATTGTGGAAGTAGTAAAGCTCCGGGCCCGGATGGTTACTCTTTTGCGTTTGTGAAGAAGTATTGGGGCACTATTCAGAAGGATCTATATGATTTTGTTAACTTATTCTTTGCTTCTTGTGTTATGCCTAATGGTGCTAATTCTTCGTTTTTCACCCTTATCCCAAAGGTCAACAACCCTACCTTAATCACTGACTTTCGCCCTATTTCGCTTATTGGTATACACTATAAGATCATTGCCAAGATTTTAGCTAACCGTTTATCTAAAGTGATTGACAAGATTGTTAGCAAGGAACAGTCGGCGTTTATTGCTGGTCGTCAAATTCTTGATGGCCCCGTTATTCTAAGCGAAATCATTGAGTGGTATAAAAAACGAAAAAAGAAGCTCCTCATTTTTAAAGTGGACTTTGAAAAGGCTTTTGATTCCATAAGCTGGAATTACTTGATTCACATTCTCGACAGTTTTGGATTTGGTAATAAATGGTGCTCTTGGATTAAAGCTTGTCTCAATTCTTCGAGAGCTTCTATTCTTATTAATGGTAGCCCTACGTCTGAGTTTTCCATTAAGCGTGGTCTTAGGCAAGGAGATCCTCTATCTCCTTTCCTTTTCATCTTGGTTATGGAAGGTCTCCATAATGCTTTTGAGGAAGCAGTGGGAAATGGTTTGATTACTGGTGTTAATATTAAGAATTCTACTATCAATGTTTCCCATCTTTTCTATGCAGATGATGTGATCATTACTACGGATTGGAATGCTAAAGACATGGATAATATCATTCGTGTTCTCCATGTTTTCTATCTAGCCTCGGGTCTCAAGATTAATATTCACAAGTCTAATATTTATGGTATTGGGGTTAATAAAGATGAAGTTTTAAGTATGGCTAGCAATGCTGGTTGTATTGCAGGTGATATCCCTTTCAATTACCTTGGTCTCCCCATTGGTTCCAATATGAAGTCTATTGCTAGCTGGAAGACGCTTGTTGATCGTTTTCATATGAGGCTTTCCTCTTGGAAAGCTAATCTTCTGTCGATTGGGGGTCGTCTGACTCTTATCAAGTCTGTGCTTGGTAGTCTTGGTATCTACTATCTATCGATTTTCAGAGCACCCGAATCGGTCCTTCAAGACCTGGAAAGAATTCGGGCTAATTTTTTTTGGGGTGGTAATAAAGATAAAAACAAAATGGCTTGGGTCAAATGGCCAATTATTCTTAATTCTTTCGATAAAGGAGGGTTAAACATTGGCAGTCTTAAAGCTTTCAACCTTGCTCTTCTTCAAAAATGGCGTTGGAGGTTGCTTTCTTCCCCAAACGCCCTTTGGGTTCAGGTCATCAAAGCTTATCATGGTCAAGAAGGAGGTTTCGATACAAATGGTTGTAGCTTCAAGGGCATTTGGGCTAACATTGTTGGAACCTCCAATTTTCTCCACTCGAAAGGTATTATCTTATCTAACACTTTTCGTTTTAAAGCAGGTTGTGGCACTCGTATTCGATTTTGGAAAGATATTTGGGTAGGCGAGACTCCTCTTTTTACAAGGTACAATCGGCTCTATCATCTTGATCAAGACAAAGATTGTCTTATCATTGACCGTATTAATAATGGGCAATGGTCTTGGAATTGGTCTCGGACCAATCTTGGTGTTAGAAATCTTGCCTATTTATGTGACATGTTAAATGAGATCGGTCAACTAAATATTGATGTCAATGAAGATACTTGTACTTGGAGTCTTGGTCCTAATGGTACTTTTACCGTTAAGGATGCTCGTTATAGGATTGACCAAAATATCCTTCCCACTCTTGCTCATGCTACTACTTGGGATAAATCTATCCCCCGGAAGGTCAATGTGTTTATGTGGAGGCTTTCCTTGGACCGACTCCCTCATAGATTGAATCTCTCTTCGCGTGGTATGGATATTCCGGCCATCTCTTGTCCTTCTTGCAATGCCAATGTTGAATCTGCTAATCATGTTTTCTTCGAATGCGACATTGCTACCGATATGTGGAAGCTCGTTTTTAGATGGTGTGATATTCCTCTTTTTCAAGCTTCTTCTTGGGATTCTTTCAATGATTGGATCATCTCTTGGCATGCTTCTAAAGAGAAAAAACACAGGTTCTATGTTATTACTACTTCGGTTCTTTGGTGGCTTTGGAGATACCGAAATAGCGTCACGTTTAACTCTCAACCGTTGAGGAAAAGTGATCTATTCGATAATGTTCGTTTCTCTTCATTTTCATGGCTTCACAATAGGGACCATATGAAGTTATCTTGGAATGACTGGCTTATGTATCCCCTTTCGATCACGCGTAATGGCAATGGTTAGAGCTGCTTTTGGTTTTTTCCTGAAGCTGGCGTTCAAGTTCGCTGGGTTATCTTTGTCGGTTTTGAGGATGGTTCTTCTTTTCATCCTTATCTCGGGACTTGTTTGGGGTTTCATCAAAATCCATCCCGAAGTGAAAACTGGTGGCTCGGCCTCCGGGATGGGGGGTTTTTCTTTTGCCGAAGTGAAAACCGATCCGTCGGCCTTCGTGTCAAAAGTTTTTCCCTTTTGATTCCCTCGCAGTTAAAGTCTCGGGATTTTACCATTTTTTAATGTTATGTAATTCTTTTTGTTGACTCTATTGTACTTTAAGTTTCTAGCGTCTTGCTAGACTCTTTTTTATATATATTCCATCTTTGCCGTTCAAAAAAAAAAGAAGAGAAGTCTTTTTGGACTTGAGTCATGGATAAATATTCTTCAGAATCTTAAAAAGTTTTCAAAAAAGTCAATGATCTCAAGACGTCGAGTTACAATCGATTCGAATTTTAAAAATGTGGTACTTAAAAGATAAAACCAATTTTCAAAAAGTATTCAAATCGATGTAATTTTTGTCTAAGTGAAATTGGTTAAAAATTAAATAGTGTCTAAAGAAATAGAAGGACTTAAAAGTGCAAAGATGAACTCCCTCATAAAGGTTTTAACAAAGATACGATATTTTTTGAGGCGGAGAGTCCGTATATTTTGTTGAAAAGTTTTCAAAAGATAAGGAAATGGAAAATTGTTTATATTTCACCTTCACATATCTGTATTTTTGTGTTTTTAGTTTCGTGTTAAAAATGTTTCTCGACATATGTTAAGGGGGAGTGTCTTTACTATGATTAAAAACTTTTAAAGATTAAAATTTTCTTCTTCATATGCTGTTAGTGAGAATGATAAAAAATAGAAAGATATATTTGTAAGGAAAATAGAAATGGAAAATTGAGAAATCCTATACTTGAAAAAATGAATGTATATGTCATGTGCTTCAAAAGCAAGAACAACACATGAAAAGAAAAAGAGAAAGGTATGTAAGAAAAGAAATGCCACCGCATACGAAAACAAACAAAGTGCTTCTTCTAAATTCTCTTGATTTTATCAAAATTTCTTCATAAGATTTTAGCTTTTCATCATGGTTATCAGGAACATTCTTTCTAAAGGAATTATCTTGGTCTATATTGATTGAGTTGCACGGTGTGATTTAGTTACTCTCAAATACTCCTATGATCATCCAGAATTGATCTACCCTAGAGTCTCCTTCGAATTTAGGAAAGTTAGGTCCAGGTGATGGAGTTTGTGGTGCAAATCAACATGTTTTGAATGCCAAAAAAACTTAAGAGATACATGTTTAAATGAAAATGAATGAATGAAAAATGATATAGATGTCAAAAGTGACACGAATATGAGGAAGAAGAATCGAATAATAAGCAAAGTCAAAGGTTGGAGTTGAAAAGTGAGAGGCTTATAAAAAAAGATGAAAAGTGTTTCTTCTAAACTAGGATAGAAACCGGGTCAATTCCTATGCTATCGGATTTCATTCGTTGATTTCTGGTATTGAAGTAGACACCATGGACCTAGTGATGCAAATGCACAACCCCTCCTAGCCACTCAAGTACTTCTCAAAAAGTATTTGTTTCATTCTCACAAAGATTAAACACATAATCTATTGACTTCTCATTTCGAGAATGTTGGTATTGAGTAAAGGACATTCTGCTCCAGTCCTTGCTTACTAAAAGTGCACAAGAGTCTAGAGCCAAATTGATATTCAATGAAATATCTTTAGGATCAAATAGTACGTTTGTATTAACATCAATGATACAAAAGGTATAATGATATATGTCTTTGTGACATTACATGTCTATGTGACATTGCCGGAACATTTTGGAGTGATACTATAAAATAGTATTCATAATGATCGAATGGAAATCCTACCAGTGCTAACGTCATGCCAACACTGAACGGTAGGTCATTATTGAAATGATTGCTTTATGATTCAAATACGTGTTAACTAGCAATCTATGTGATCTAGTGGTTATGTGTTTCCCAGGATAACACAACACTAAGTTCACAAGATCAATGCTTCTTTGGATTTATGGTCATATTTCTGCATCATTATCACCAAGATATTGATTTGATCATACTTTTTCTAAAAGTATTCATCGGAATTTCAAAGCATGTTTTGTATGGATGAACTCATGGTTAATGTGAAAGATGGTTCTTATTTTGATTAATTCTTCATTTCATCTTCTACAACAGTACAAAAATTACTATCTCCTTTCACAAGCTTGTACATCTTCAACGAATCTTATGATGACAAAAGTTTCTTTTAACCTTCACGAGAATGATAGCAATCATATTTGTTGGTTTGAGGGAGCTTATGGGTTATTTTGGGAGAGTATGTTTGTTTATAAAGGGCAGAATGTTTGATTCTTGGCGAGAAAAGAAATGATTTCGATTTCAATTTCATGGACTTCAAAGGATATTTCCTCACCCGGAGCTTATTTTGGATGTTATAGAATCTGATGCTAATGATGATTCATAATCATCTTGAGGGGGAAGATTAAATATATAAGCTTAGTTATTGGACAAAGTATGAGAGAGGTAATGATATAAGTTATTTCAGAGGAATATTGTTAGGTGCAATTCAAGTATATGAAATGGGAGAAGATTATAACATGAAATATATGGGACAAATCAAATAATTGGTAAAGAAAGAAATCTTATGGTAATAGTAGTTTGTTTTAAGAAGATATGATTTGTATTCGCGAATTGAGGTTACTTCATCAAGTATTTTGAATAAGCTGTAGTGTTTCATTAACTTTAAAGATCGATCAAGATAGCCAGTTCGACATTTGCATGGAATTATTTCTCAAGAATATCGACATTGTCTTCACACAATTTCAATGTTTACTACTTCATTATTCAAGAGATGGATTTGTGTTGAGGGGGTGCTTAACGAGTATGAAGATGCATATGAAAAGGTAAGTTTTCATGTACTTTTTTCTACATGTAATGCTCAATCAATTTCATAGTGTTCAAGATCTTTCGTCAGCATATTTATTTTTGTGAGTTGTAATCGACATGCAAGATCAAGTTCTAAGATATTCGATTTCATACAAGTTTTTTATGATTCATGATTTGCATATATCAAACAAGATAAGTTAGCTTTTGAGTATGTGATTTGTGTTGAGAGTGGAGTTGATTCCTTTCAGTGTTATAAGAGTGCGATCTATCATACATGAGTAGTAATTATATCAGGAGAGATATGTTACAAGGTCATCCTCAGCTTTCATAAAGAATTCTCAGTGTTTTTGAGATTTAAAGGAAAAGAAAAATGACTGACTACTTCAGAATAAAGTGTTCAACCATAAGGAAGAAGTCGTCATCAAAAACATAATAAGGATAGTTGCTAAGTAGATCATTTAGGGGGAGAATGTTAGAAATAGAGAAATGACCTACTTGTAAGTACTGTATAAGTTACAAGGACTAGAATGTGTTTATGTTAGAATAGTCTATAAGGATTATGTTAACCAAGGGGTATACTTAGTATTTATGTTAAGGTTAAGTGTAACAATTTCATTTTAATCAAAAGGCAAGTTAGGTATTTCTCTCTCTAAACACACACACTAATTACACCTTAATCTTCTGTAACACCCCTATTTTTGACATATAGCAACAGAAGCTAATCTGGGGTATTACTTTATGGATCAACAGACATAATCATAGAAAATGACTCATAAAGAGACGTTTAGAAAATTTACTTTCAAATTTTTTAATATAATCAGAGTTTTTACAAAATAGAGGTCACACTATCTACTTGATACATAAAGTTTGAATTGATTAACAAGGTTTGGACAAGTCATCAAGTCAATGACACTCCGTGTCATAGGTTGCTCAATTTACCTGTGATAAAATATGTAAAGGGTCAACACAAAAGGTTGAGTGAAAATTTGATAAAGTTTATGATAAATAGGTTGATTACATGTCATAATAGACTAGTGGCGTTCGTTGATATAACCTATAAATAGTATAATTGCAATTGCTATTTACAATTATCATAGTAATAATCGAATACAAGTTATCATAAGTGGTAATAATTGCAAAACATACAATTATCATGAAAAACAGTATTATTGCCCTAAGCTCATGATATCAATACGTTGACATAGAAATCATCGTAATGACATTAGTTGAGGAACAAATGTCCCCGTGGAAAGGTAACTTGCCAAGGTTACCCATTAATTCAAATATAGTACGTTTGGCTACCCCTATGGAACTGGTATACCAACGGGAGTATTCACCCTAATTTATCTATCCAAATATTTAGTTTACTGCAAGTAATTAATGGTTCATGATATGGAAATTAGTTGGCATGGAAGGTACTTAGGCATAAAATATCTGGATAGGGGGCCCAATTATTTTTTTTAACGGGTTTTTGGAAAAATACTATGCATTCATGGTTTAAGCATGGTTCCCCCACGTGGGTTATAAAAACATTTAAAAGATTAAAAATGCTGAGGCTATAAACTCACCTTAACAGGGAAATCTATTGTTGGCTAATGTATATGAATAAGGTAACGGCCTCGTCTTCGATTTTTAGGGTATTTGTTATTGTCATGATTATTGGGTTGTTGTTGTTGTCATGATTTTGAGGGTTAGTTGTGGCGTATGTTGTTTCTTTTATCACTTAAACTTTCGTTTGTGATCATTTGGTTCCTTGCTCAGGCATGTGCTTTGTTAACCTTATCAATTAACCCTTGGTTATGGTAATGGGCTTCCTCCAAAGTTCTAAGGCTTTGATTGCTGGTAACATTTCCTTCATTTCTGGGGTTATTCCCCGGTGAAAGGTTCCTAAGTTTCTTAGTGTTTGGTATCATATTTGGACATAGGACTGCTAATTCTTGGAATCTTCTAGCATATTTCTTGAAGATCATTTCCTTTTACAACAAGTTGTATATTCGTCTTTCATTTTCTTGACTTCATTTCGGGGAAACATAAAGGCTATTACTTCTTGGTCAAGAGTCCTTTTCCAATTCAGTCCAGGCTATCTTGTCAGGCTGGCTTTTTTCCAAATAGTTTGGCATAGGATTCCCACCAGGGCATGGCATCCTCGGTGAGTGTTACAGTCGCAAATTTCACTTTGCATAGTCTCGGTAAGTTGCTCTACGGAGTAAAATACCTATTTAGTTAGGTTTTAAAACAACGAATGAGACAACAACTCCTTCCTTACCATTGAAGTAGATAAGGTTGACAACTCATAAAACTCCTTGTAAGTGTATTCCTTGTCAAGGAGTTTCTCTTGGTCCAGTATTCCTATTTGGATTGTCAGTACTTGCCATGGTTGCAGCTTGTGCTTCCAGAGCAGCAGCAACACTATCAGCAACTAGTTGCCGGATGGCAGCCTGAGTCATAGCTGGTGCTGCAGATGTTGATGTTCTCTTAGGAGGCATCTATCAACATATACAAGACAACACATAATAAGAATCCATAAAACGATATAGTCATATCACAAGTTAAGGTATGAAAATTATAATACAAGGACTTGTGATCATTCTTTGATATTACATTGCAGGATATAACAGAAAATTTTAGAATCTAAGACTTCCAGAGATGAACACTCTAACAAGCATCTGACTCATTAGGTTTCTTGGGGGCTGGTTCACTTCCCAGTGGTTGCGGTATGATCCATAATGAGTTATCTAACTCTGTGAAGATAGACGTATCAAAGGGATAGTCTGGTAGTGGTATAGTTGACCTAACCGGTGATGAAAATCCTACTGATGTAACATTTCTCATTTTCAGGTTATTTACAACTTTAATAAATTCTATTATTTATTTTTAAAGTTTTACGCGTTCGCTTTTAATTATTATCTTATAGTTAAATCGCGTAAACTAAAAATCAACGTTCAATGTAAACGGACATCAAACAAATTAAAGTTTACATCAAGCAAGTGTTATATGATTATTTAGGGAGTATCATTTATAACTTTTCTAATTCTATTTTGTTGGTTACGTTAAAACGCTTACGTTCGGCAATAAATTACTTCGGTTCGTACCCGGATTCACCTTATACCATATCTACACTCAAACCAAATACCCACTTTTATACCACAATACTCAAAATTTACATGATTTTTCTTTCTTTATACCATCTCAAAACCGGGACCTAGTGTAGTCCACTTGAAATATAAATCTTTAATCCCTATTAAGTCTTTCATTACAACTTGTAAACCTTACATGAATGTACCTTAAGCACTTGTATCTAGAAATTGTCTCATCACTTGTACCTCCCCCCTCCTTTGAGCCGTGGCCTCCTCCTAGGGAGGAGGAGAGCTCTTACAATGTCCTTAAACCATTTCACTCCCATGGTTTCACTTTAAGTTGTTTAAGGTTTTCTATACACTATAAAAGGAAGCCCTAGGTCCATAATTATACTCTTACACTTTCTACAAGCAAAATCAAAGCAAGAACTCCTTTCCCCCTCCTCTAAACCCACGACATACATAAGGTGTGCTAGGGTTTCATTTAATTTTTTGCATTCTGGCATTCCAAGTATTCAAGTGTTCATTCTAAGGTTATCTAAGGTTACTCAAGGTGTTAACAAGCTTGGATTCGGGTTTAACAAGGAATTATCAAGAAAACATATTTAGGGTTTTCTTGATTAGGGTTTTGATTTTGAAGGCTTGGTTAGGGGTTTATCATATTGTGTTCTTTCCATTTCATTTCTATAAGTCTTATTTAAAGTATTCAATGTTCATTCATTCATTTCCTATTGTATACATACTTGTTGTATAAGTTAATCACCACCTAGATTCATTTTAAATTATATAAAGTGTTTGATGATTTCATATGGACAAATGACATGAACATTTAGAGGACTAAATACATGTAAGTTATACGGTACAACACTTGGTGAAATTATGGTGCAAGGTCTTTAAGTAAAAATAAATACAAACTAACTTTATAAATTGAAAACCTATTTTTATTTTAATACTACTGTTGGATTTCGAAATTAACCTATGTTTTATATTTTATAAAAATAGTGCTCTTTACAAGGATCGTGAGCATGTAAGGAACTCGAAAAACGGAATTATAACGAACAAGTTACGGATTTTACAAGTTATATATAATTAACTTTATAAAAACAATTTTATAAACTGTGATGAACAGTAAAGTTACTGTTCATCAGAGGTAAAAATTCCATAAATATAATATTTTGATAAAATTCCTTAATACGAACCCACGGACATAAAGAACTCGAAAAACGGAATTATAACGAACAAGTTACGTATTTTACAAGTTATATATAATTAATTCTATAAAAACAATTTTTATAAACTGTTATGAACAGTAAATACTACTGTTCATCAGGGGTTTAAATTTTATAAATATAATATTTTGATAAATTTCCTTAATACGAACCCACGGACATAAAGAACTCGAAAAACGGAATTACAACGAACAAGTTACGTATTTTACAAGTTGTATATAATTAATTTTATAAAAACAAACTGTCATGAACAGTAAATATTACTGTTCAATAGAGGTTTAAATTCTTTATAATATGTATTTGATAAATTTTATTGTTTTCTTTAAAATTTTTTACTAACCAAGGATATAAGGGAAATCGAGAAGAAACGGTATTATAATGAACGAATTATGATTTAAAAACAATGCGTATAATTAATTATATAAAAACAGTTTTATAAACTGTATATGACAGTTGATAGTTACTGTTCTATCAGAGGTTTAAACTTTTTAATATGATGTTTTGATAAATTATTTTAATACGGAGACGTGGACATAAGAAACGTATAAAACGGAGTCGAAATACGGGGGAATAAAGATACGAGGTTTTAAAGATCACGCGCAATATTTTTACCTTTATACATTATTTATTAAAGCAACTAAATTAATAATGAAATATCATTATTAAATCATACATTTTTACAAATGATGCGTTAGTAAATAAAAATAACATTTTCGATACGAGTACAAGTACATATACTTTTTAATTAACAAAGTACGAGTTAATTATTAATCTAACTTTTAAAGATTTAATAAAAACTAATAGGTGGTGGTGTAACTATACGACATGGGATGTTTTAATTATTTTTTTTTTTTTTTTTTTTTTTATGGAAATACATTATACTCATACGACCTATAATTAATTAGGTTGCATTCGAATTGCCGAGACGATTCACTTACTTGATTTAGATAATCAATCATTCACTTACGGTGAGTTCATAGCCCCGCTTTTATAACAACTTTATGTTTTACAATTTGGGTGAGATAATGTTCATTTTTACCTTTGACGCCAAAGTACTTTCTTAATAACTTATTACGTAATTGGCCTAGTAGCTAAACCACTATTGCCCACTGTTCATGAACTGTCATTTGCTAGTAGCGAGCGCGAATGTTTTGAATAGATCTATTTGGGATTGAAATCACGTTCGGGTTGTGTAGCTTCTCATCGGTTTGACTGTACTGAAACAACGAACGTATTAATGTGGAACAATTTGGATGTTGCGGGTTGAACTCTGACATGGGCACATTTTGGCTTTAATTGCATACATATATGTCGACTTCGGTGTCATGCTTTTGCTTAGTGCACTCGTAATTACTTTTAAGATATTGTATGTGTTACATGTCTTACATTGGAAATCTTGTGGTCCTATTTTATACATTTACTAAACCTGTGAATTCACCAACTTTATGTTGACGTTTTAAAGCATGTTTTTCTCAGGTCAATAAGGTACGAGAAACAAGGATACATTGGTGGTCATCATTTTGGAGTCATTACTATAAAGATTTGGATGCATTACATTTTGGGAATATTTGTTATGTCTTAAAATCTTTACTTTTCATGGATGAACTATTTAAGCTTCGGCTATTGTAACAAACAAGTCTATTTAATCCAATGTATCAATTTTTAACGACTCATATAGAGGTCGTTCTCTTATCTTGTGCTATTGATCTATGAAGTAACACTCGCCAACCCATATTCCGCTGCGACCCATTTTGGGGGTGTTACAGATTGGCATCAAGAGCCTAGGTTATAGAGAACCAGGTCAAATGTTTTTTTTTACTTGGACTATAACCATTTTCAAACATTGCATCATACAAAAGTTTTTCACGGGACACATACACTATTGAGTTGCATTAGTTGGTTATGCTATATGTTTTCATGATATGTATACATGTTTATATTATACTACATATATACTATGATAGTCTTATATAATATACTTATATAAGTTTACTTATCTTCCTGCAGTCATGTCTTCTGCATCATCCGCTGTCACCTATACCTCCGTGTACACTGATTCCGCACCAGGCAGAGTCTTCTGGGGAGCCGACGAGGAGGTATCTGATGGAGGTACTCCACGAGTCATCGTATATGGATATGATGGACTTCCCATGCAGCCAGTAGCCCCACCATCTCCTGATTACGTGCCCGGACCTGAGCACCCAGCATCTCCCGACTATGTGCCCGGTCCTGAGCACCCACCATCACCCATTGAGATACCATTTGTACCCGAGCCTGAGTACCCCGAGTACTTAGTACCTTCGGAGGATGAGGCACCCATAGAGGACCAACCTCTACCCGCTGATGCTTCACCCGTAGCCCTATCACCAGGCTATGTACCTGATTCCGATCCAGAGGAGGATCCGGAGGAGGACTCCGAGGAGGAGCATGCTGATTACCCTGCTGACGGAGGGGATGGAGATGATGAGCCCTCCGATGATGACACCGATGATGATGATGCTGATGACGATGAGGAGCCTTTTGAGGACGAGGATGAGGACGAGGAGGAGGAGGAGCACCTAGCTCCGGCCGACTCTTCTGTCAAAACATTTATTATTGCACTAAGAGCTCAAGACACCAAGCTATAATTTCTAGATTTGTCCCCAATCAGAAATAGGAGTGCCTTGCCAACACCCTAACATCTCTTAATTTAAAATGCACCCGATCAAACTATACCCTATAAGGGTGGGGATTGGTTATTCCGATATATCTATCCATAAGCACCAGCGCTCACTAAAATACAATTAACGGTCATGATAATAGGGACTTCACGGCAATAAGGGTACTATAGTCATTAATAATCAGGCTAGTAATCTGGATACATACACTTGAAAAACACATTGTCCAAATAAAAAACAAGCAATGTAATTCACCCCTAGATTATTGTGAAACCATTGTAGAAAAGGGGGCTATGAGACTCACCTCAAGTGAATAGTAGATCCACAAAGTATATCACCAATAGAAAAATGCGTCACGAATGAATCCAAGCAACCTAATTCAAGTATAGGTCTATAAAGTACTAAGCCACTTAGATAATATATAGCTCATCATACTATCGTTCGGGCTATCATAATTAAGAGGTCGTGTAGTGAACGTATGAGGAGCTAGGACACTTTAAATCGTAAATCCAGCAACTCGTCGATACGCCACCCCGAAGAGGCCTCATCATTATGAAACTCCCTAGAAAATATAGTACTTTGAATAACTAATACAACGTATTAATCAATAAGCTACATCACCGTCTACTCGTTTTAGTGAAAACATAATTATAACGAAAAATGTTTATAAGTATACTTTGGTAAAAATGACTAACTTCCTCGTTTCTAATCCGTTTCGCGCGTTTCTTACGTCCACGCCTTCGTATTAAGTCGAGTTATCAAAATATAACATTTTTAAAATTTTAGTTTTTTTGATTAACTTAATTTTTACTGTTTCATAACAGACATAGTACTTATTTTTTATAGATTTTTGCTTATCGAAAACTCGTAACTTAATGTATTATTCGTTATAGGCTCCGTTTTTAACGATTCCTTTCGAGTACGATCTCGGTAATTAAAAATAAAATCATATTTTTGATGTTTTAAAAATATCACTTTCTGTAATGAATAGTAAATTTTATAAAAATAGTTTTATAAAAGTATTTTCTCTTCGTCGTAAACTCGTAACTACCGAATCTTTTTCGTTATAAATCTTTTCAAGTTTCTTATCATTTTGGAATCGTCATGAGGCGTATTATTTTTATAAAAGCCAAAGCCCTACTGTATGAAAACATGAATTTAAAACATCCCTTAATAACATTTTATTGTATACTTTAATCATAACTTCTTAATAACTTTAAAAATCCCCAAATTCATTACAATCATGTTTATACTTAAAAACAACATGTCAACATATTTATTAATCCATTTTTCCATATATATATAACAATATACATAATAAAAATTGGAGTAAAATCAGAAACATAAGTGATAACTCTTTTTACATATAAAAATACCTAATGTGTGATGTTAGCCATAAAGAACATGTAACATAAAAAAATGATGATAGTAAAGACTGAAGGTTTTTAGATAACCTTATTATGATGTACATGATGGAACAAAAGTACTTGAAGCCCGTGTGTAGATATAACACCCTAGCTTTCCATTTTAAAACCCAAGTTTCACTTTTCTTGATAATACTTGTAAAAAGGATAGTCAATGCTTGGATCACCTAGAATATCTTAAATGAGATTGTGTAATAGAAGGGAATAGGTTTGAATAAAATTTGTATGGAATGGAAATAGGGTGTATGTTTGCCGAAGCTTATATGTGAGCTAAAGGGAGTATTGGTTTGATTTTTGTAAAGTGTTTTTTTTTGCTTGTATGAGTTTTTCCTACTATATACAAGTATATAAATGTATAACTAGTCAAGTAACAGTTAGGGTTTTAGGATCATGGTCAAGTCTTGTCAAAATAGACAATGTAAGGTAGCTTAATGAGGTAGTGTTGCACATTCACCAAAGTGGAAGAGTATTCTACATTACTTGAATCAATGGCCATCATTTTTGGCAATAAAAGATATGATGTGGTGTTTCGTATGTCTAATTTTATGTTATTAAGGGTAAAAATGTGTGTATTTGTTGAAGCTTAGAAAAGTTTAAGTGGTTTCCGGGTATGCCTAAACTAAGGTTAACGCGAAATCGTAATGTTTGTAACGTAACCCGATAAAAATAAACATAAGTAAGTTGATTATTACTTCAAAATAATAATAGTAATGATTGGCTTAAGACGTAAACTTTCAATCGTTTTAGGTTCCGTTTACGTTAATTGTTATGTTTAGTTTTACGCGATTTTACTTATATAATGAGAATTAAAAGTATACGCGTGCGAAAAAAGTAAAAAAAAGATAATTATAAAATAGATGACGTATGTAAATGTACCTAACATACGGAATTTTACAGTCTCCTCCGTTTAGAAGAGCCCTTGTCCCAAGCTCCAATTGCGGCATTTAGAGAAAGAACAGGTTCGGTAGAAAAGATTCTGATATTTCTTCCGGAATTGGTCGATTCACGTTCCAAGTATACTCACACCTGCGGAGTTCCAACGAACTTTTACCAATGGAATTCTTCTTCGCTTTAGCCTTTTCATATCTACAGTTCTACAATCTCAAATAGGCTCTCGACAAATCGCAGATTTTTCATCAATCTCGATCTCATCCAAAGTCACCTGCACAACTGGCTCAGCTAAACATTTATTGAGGTTCGACACATGAAACGAATCGTGATACGAGCTTTAGCTCCTGGGGTAGACTTCAGTCGATAAGCCACCGTTCCCACACACACGATTTCAATGTCCCACATATCGTGGGTGCTAGCTTTACTTTCCTGTACCAAATCGTACCTCTCCCTTTCCATGGAGATACCTTAAGTAACACTCGGGGTCTCCAACTTGGAATTCAATGATGGTTTACCCTCTTATCCCATAGCTTTTTCTAGCGACTCTAGCCGCTTTATCTTTGCCTGATTTTGAACAATCCTTTTCAGTCGTTTCTTGCACAATCTCTGGTCCCAATAAGCTGACTTTCTCCAACTTCAATTCATATTAACGGGATCTGACATTTTTTCACCCGTACAGAAGCCTCGTATGAGCACACTTAATGCTTGTGCGTGGTAACTGTTATTGATAGGAAAACCCTCAATCAATGAGAAGATGAGTATCCCAACTGCCACCAAAATCCATAACACAAGCTCGAAGCATATCCTCCAGTGTCTGAATAGTACGCTCACTCTGACCGTCAGTCTGAGGGTGGTAAGCCGTACTCATGTTTAGTCTTGTACCCAATGCTTTCTGAAAAGCTTGCCATAAGTGTGACGTGAATCGGACCTCACGTCTGAAAATGATTGAATACCAGCAACCATGCTTGCTACAACTCATTGGTATACAAATCTTTGCTAATTGTCCCGTCTTGTATTCTCACGAATAGGTAAAAATGAAGCCGACTTGTTCAATCTATCAACAACAACCCAAATCGTACAGCCCACTGTCCTACTTTTATGCATCTTTGTTGATAAGTCCTTGTTATCTTTTCCCATTTCCACACAGGAATTTCTGGTTGTTAAGAAATCCTGAGGGTTTCTGATGTTCGCTTTAATCTTAGAGCACGTAAGACATCTGCTAACGTACTCAGCAATGTATCTCTTCATACCAGGCCACCAATACAAGTCTCTCAGATCATAGTACATCTTATCCGTACCTGGATGTACTGAATATATAGAAGTATGAGCTTCATCCATGACAATCCTATAACCACAAGTGTGATGGAATACAATTACGATCGAAAGATGTAAATTTCACCATCACTCGTTGCTCAAAGTGTGTGACTAATCCGTCTTAGCCATTCAGTTGGGGATTTGAGATCCCTTAGGAAGCTCGCTCTGATCTTCCAAAATCTTAGCCTTAAGTCCAGATGAATAGTAATACTTATAGCACGTACTCGTCTTGGCTTGATCATTCCTTTTCCTGCTCAAGGCATCTGCCAACACGTTCGCCTTGCCCGGTGGTATAAGATCTCACACTCAAGTCACTGATAGCTCGATCCACAGCCTTTTGGGCGCATATTTAAATCCTTCGGTCAAAAATATGTACTGGAGACTCTAGTTCAGTGTAGATAACAGTTATCTCCCATAAAGATAAGGTCTCCAATTTTATAGAGCGAACACCACTGCATACCCATTCCAGTCGTGGGTGTATAATTATTTCTCTATTCTTCTTCAACCTCTTGACGCATAAGCTATCACCTTGCCCCACTACATTCACGCACACCAAAACCTTGTTTTCATGCATCACAATAGACCTCAAAGTCATCGGGTCCCATCGGGAGTGCTAACACAAGAGCATTGCATAGTTTACTCCTTCAGAATTTGGGAAGCTTCATCTGCTTATCGCCCACACATACGTTTATTCTTTTTAGTCAACAGGGTAAGGGGGCTTTGGCGATTTGGAGAAATTCTCAACATACCTTTGGTGAGTAACCGGCCAATCCTAAAATGACGAATTTCAGTTGACGATATCAGGGGATTTCCAGTTCTTGGATTGACTCAACCTTGCTAGGATCCTCGGATACCATCACGATGACAAACATGTCCTAGAAACTGGACTCTTTAACCAAAATTCGCACTTTGAAAATTTGGCGTACAACTTCTCCTTCTGGAGTAGTCCAAATCATCTTCATGAGCTTCATCTCTTCTCTGAGTTTTGAGAGATTAAGATGTCTGCAATGAACACAATTATAATTTGTACCCAATACGGCCTGCAACGCGGTGTCATTAAGACCATAAATAAATACCCCCTGGCGCGTTTTCAGTCCAAAGCATTACTGTGAATCAAAGTGTCCATATCATCTTGTTCTAAACACGGTCTTCGGTATATCTTCCTCTCGGACTCTTACTGCGATATCCGCTTGAGCGAAGATCTATCTTCGAGAAAATAGCACGCACCTTGTAAATGTGTCAACAAGTCATCACTTCTGGGGAATAGTACCGGTTCTTTATAGTCAACTTGTTTATTCCCTATCAATACACATTGTCTCATCGAACCGTCTTTTCTCATGACAAAGACACGGGTGCTCCCCATGGTGAGTGACTTGGTCCGAATAAAAACCCTTTTCTTGAAGTTCTTTAAGCCTGGTTTGACAATTCTAACATCACTAAGGGGCAACCGGTATGGATGATCTAACAACTGCGATGCGCCTGGAATCAGATCAATGCTAAATTCTATCTCACGCACAAGAGGTAAACTAACGATATCAACTGGAAATACCTCAGGGCAGTCCTCAGACGAACACGTAGTCATCAAGCTTTCTCAATCACCTTGATACATGCAATGAACTAAGATCCTTTTCCGTGCCTCTCGCCTTGACTTCAAGAATTTTGCCATTCGGAAGTGGAATACGAACAATCTTCTCATAACAATCGATGAGAGATCGGTGTATGCCAAACCAATCCATTCAATGATAACATCAAAACTTCCTACCCGGGTTGGCAACAGTCTATTTTGAACACTATGATTTAAACAAGACCAAAGGTGCAACAATTAAAATTGTATTGTTGCTACCGACTGTTCTGTCTACTAACTCTACCTCTACTAGTGTTTTAGAGTTGGCAGGTGGGAATATAATAAAATATGTAAACACAGAAGATACAAAAACTCTTCTCAGCACCGAATCAAAATAGCATACAGAGGTATTGATCATTAAGAATAAACGTACACCTGACCTCATTCGGATTCCTGCTAGGGATTTTCAACCACCACGTAAGCTCTCCCACAGCTCCACTCATTTTGCTGTTCGCCTGCTTTTAGGACACTTATCCTTGAAATGTCTTTCTCTCCACACCCGAAACATGTCACATTTTGCAGGGAGTCATTACCTGCACCCTGAGGCCTAACTCTACAATCCTTCTCCAGGTGACCAAATCTTTGGCATCTCCAACACTTTTGAGGACACGGTCCATGATGATGTAAGTTGCACCGATTACATTTTGGTAAATTTCCAGCATAAATCTTTCCTCCAGCTGGGGCTGCAGCATATGCCCTGACATTTTCCTGTCTCCTGTTTTGTTGCTGGTGATGATTGTTGTTTCGGTTGCGGTTATTGTTGTTGTTGTGGTTGTTGTTGTAGTTATGGTTATTGTTATTGTTGTTTCTCTGGTTGTCTTCCCATTTCCTTTTATTGCTTTCCCCGATTCTTGCAGCCCTACCCTGAACTGCTTGCTCGACCAGTTCACGGGCCATGTTGATTGCCTCATGCAAGGTCGCAGGCTTTGAAGAAGTGATGTTTCCTTTGATTCTTTCAGGAAACCCACGAATATACCTTTCAATCTTCTTCTTTTCAGTAGGCACCAATTCATGACACATCAAGGCCAGTTCGTGGAAACGATTGTTGTAAGCTTCAATATCATCTCCTTTCAGAGTCAGAGTCCAAAGCTCTTGTTCCATCCTTTGGATTTCAGTTGCTGGGCAGTATTCAGTGGTCATCATAGCTTTCACGTTGCTCCAAGGGATCTGATTAGCATTAGCCAGATCCTGAAAGTCCTGAACATTCCATTTTCCCACCAGTCAGAGCACGACCCTTTACTTGCACATAGCAAATATATACTTTGTCAACTTTTAGCACATTTGCAATTTCAAACACATGCATCCATCTTTTTAACAAGTTTCATCCGACTACACTCATACCCTTGAAAGGAGTGAGGCGGTGCCATTCAAAATGTCCTTATCGAACATTCCAAGCATCTCTGGTACAACAGTTCCTCCAGTATTTGTTGATCCGGATCCACCAGTATTGTTTAGTCACTCCTAGTCTTATATTTTTCAATGGCTTTGGCCACACGCTTTTCCACTATCTTCCTAACAGATTTCTTCTTAAATCTCCTGGGCGGCATGATTCTGGCAACACAAGTACACAATTCGTTGAGAATTTGTAAAAGTATGCAGAGTTATGGCACATGGTAAATAATGGAGAATGATATGAATAATCATAAATTAATCAGGATAGTCGATATTTATATAATTGATCGATAGAAATAGATATTGATATGTCAAAAGATAGACGTAAGAGATCGAATTTAAACCAAGTATTATATATATAAGATTATATATATAATGCAATAATGACAATCAGAAAAGTAAGTAAGGATCAGGGAATACGCGCGCGTGGATATCGGATAGCGATGAAGGATTCTGTATTTAAAAATGAAAGAAAAGAAAACCTTTAAACTTTGTGGTTATAGACTAGGTTTTGAAAATGACCCAGTTCCCTATAACCTTGGCTCTGGTACCATCTGTAACACCCCCAAAATCAGGTCGCAGCGGAATGGTAACATTTGGGGTGCTACGTCAAAGTACAACAATCAAGATATAGGAAACGACCTTTAAATGGACGTTTTAAGATAAGATTTCATTCGATGCCGTAGCAAAATATCAGAGTTCATACATTAGGTCCCATAAGTTTTAAAAGTCATAAACATTCTTAATTAAACAAAAGCTTCATAATACCAAAAGATGACTTAAGTTTTTTTAAAGATAATAAAGTTGCATAAACTTTAGATAAAACACAGAATCCGTCTTCATGATATCCGCAACGGCTCCCGTCTAATCTTCATACTCTAGGACCTGAAATTACATGCTAAAAGTCAACACAAAGGTTGAGTGAAATCATAGGTTTATCAGTAAAAGGGTGGACCACAAGATCGAAGTAATAGTAGACTCTGAAACACATTCAGAAGTCCAAAACATTTATTATTGCACTAAGCTCATGACACCGAAACCTTAACGTACTTCAATCAATAGATTGGAATGCCCCATAAAAGTAGGATGTTCTGCCAAACATCCCAGAAAGTAATATCTCAAATGTTCAATGCACCATAAGTCAGCTTGTGACCCCAAAGAAAGGTGGGGATTGTCAATCCCGATAGATCTATCCACAACACTCGCGCTCACGACACTAGCAACTGACGGTTCATGATAACAGGGGACTTAAGTGGCAGAGAAGGTACTTAGGCAATAATATCAGGCATTAATCTGGATAGCATACACTTTGAAAAACACTTGTGTCCAATAGTAAAACAAGCAATGTAATTCACCCCGTAGATTTTGTAAAACAATTGTAGAAAAAGGGGGCTATGAACTCACCTTGAGTGAATGGAAATCAACAAGTATTCAAAATGGAAAGCAACGCACAGAGAGACGCTTCACGCGCGTCGCGAAGCGCGAGCGCGAGCGCGTCCGCAGCACAAAATCCAGTGAGACTATACGCCACCTATTTCTTGAACAACACCAAACCGCTATTAGTAGAGATCTACCACACACTGCAGTAAGGGCAACAAGCCAACACCACTCACGTACACACACACACACACAAACTTTGGTAAAACAATCAAGTAGGAAAAAGGAGCTATGAACTCACTCTCGAGTGAAGGTAATCAACAAAGTATATGCACAGGGACTCATTTAGGGCGTCACGATTATGTTTGAATGCAACCTAATCCAATATAGGTCAAATGAGTATCTAAGCACTTTATTATCTATTAGATAGCACTTAGTTCCTAGATGGCGCTGGGAATGAGGGGGTGGAGGCTGGAGCAGGGTCGACGCGATGCGAATTGTCAGTGGGATCCTCTAGCATCCACATCTAGATACATGCGATCAGAGACCAGTGACTCTTAGACGCTGAGCGGGATAGTCGATGGAATATTAAAATTATGTATAGTGTATTGCACACACAGTACTATATAGTTACACAAGAGAAGGCAGTATCTAGACTACTCACTCAGACTTAGGAGAGGACAATCTGTGTGCGAGTTTTTACGGTGCTAGTGCTCGGACATTCCACTGATGAGCGCGTGTAATATGTTGTTGAGTGTGGTGATTATGTAATGTATTGTATAATTGTTGTGTGGGAGTATTGAGGGTGTGAGTGTAAAATGATAGGATTGTAGGATTGTATTTTCAGTTTTTGATAATTTTTTAGGGTGATTTAATGAAAGTTTTAGTATTGATATGCGATATGGTGTTAAGGTTGTTTGTAAATGGTGTTTTTGTATGTGGTTATGGTTAGGGTTATTTGAGGTTTATAGGTGGTATTTTGGAATCGTGTAATTGTCGTTATATATTGAGTTATTTATGGGTGTGTAGTGGTATGTCATGTTTGGATTGAAGAAGGGTAAGGGTGTTGTTGATTTTTAGTTATATTTATATAGATTTTTATTTCAATGTAAAAATGACATTTGGATATTGGTGTTTGTTTTTATGGTAGTTTTTTGTTTTTATATTGTTACAAAGTAATAAAATACAAAAAGTTCTTCATAATCATTTATATCATATGTCTTATATATTTATAAAGTCCATTATATCACACCCAGCCAAGGCGGAAACGCAAGGCGTAAACAAGAATGGATATCATCACAACACATGGTGTCTATATAGAGAATATTAAAATGAAACTAAAGTAAAGCAAATACACAAAGTGTCATAACAATACCCAAAACCTAATAGTTTCTTTATTAATGAGAAAGAGGTCTCGTCAATAAATGACATGCAGAACATAATCCAAACAATTCATGCTAACATATTTATTCAAACAAAAAACATAAATAAACTCCAAGCGTCCTACGGTCTCTTCTAGCCACTTCGCTCTAACTTAGCACCATTAAGCTCACCTGAAAATGATGCTTAAAAATGTCAACACAACGGTTGGTGAGAGTCATAGGTTTAAGACACACAAATCAATCTTTTAAAAAAACAAGACAATTTGCTACGATTAACATAACATATCATGGCAGAACAATTTAAGCTAGCTATCACATAGGCTATCATACAACTCACAATCAATCACAACGGGACGGAACGTGCCCACGATCTACATAACAAAGCCTGGGGTAATCCATTACCCTCCGATCGGAATCACACAGTATGGAGTATTATTTTAACCCTCGAGTTAGATTTGGAATGAGTAGAGTCACTACCCTCCAACCGGAATCACACATAAAAGGGATCTTGTTTCAATCCTCCAATTAGATTTGGAATAGGTAGAAGCACTACCCTCTAACCGGAATCACACAAAAATGGGATCTTATTTCAATCCTCCAATTAGATTTGGAATAGGTAGAAGCACTACCCTCTAACCGGAATCACACAGCAATCACAACAACATTAAGCATATCACCTATAATAACCACATAAACGTTCATGCCTCAAGTAAAACCACATAATCGCAGCGATTAAACACACCCAAAACATGTTTCCATCATTTCCATCCCAATGTAAAACATTAAAAGTGGGACTATGAAACTCACCTGATGCTCAGCTTCCCAAAAGAATCTAACAAAATCTTCACAAACTCTTCACGGATAATCTAAACAATTAAGCACACAATAAACTACCATAAATTAGGCATTCAACCCAATATGATGTAACCTCAACTATTATGGATATCTAATCTATCTACCATAGTTCTATACTTGATTTAACCCTTTTCCAACTCCTACATATGCCATTTACACATCAATGCTACACTTTAAATTTTCTGGTTTTGAGCAGAATTTTATACTCACTTATACGTCCTAAACGTACCACTTAAACACTTCCACAATTCAAACCAAAATTGACCATGATACATATATGTCCTATGAACCTCTCATAGCTCTCCCAAAGCCATTACCCTTTTACAAATACCCTTTAGAAATTTATTAATCCAAAGTGTCCAGAATTCATCCAGAATCTGACCCCCTAAAAGTATGACGTTAGATAACCAACTTAAACTTCATAACCTACTTAGAAAAACTTTAGGTGTCACACACAATATATAAAATAACTTCCACGTGATTTAGAGCCTCTAACTAGATGTCTAAGTATTTTTAGAAAAATCAAAACCAAAACTGAAATTCGTTACTGTTTTACACACTGATTTTGTAATGACCTTTTGACCCACTTCCCGACCATAAAAACTCACGAGGCCAACTTTTCTAGAAAGTAGACTCTCTGAGGTTATCTCCAGTATGTTGTAATTTGTTTATTTGAATTTTTATGAATGACTTATGCTCGTTACAAAACTGCCTAACTTTCTGTAGTGAATTAAACAACTAATTCGGGCGATCTAGACCCCAACGCATGATCAAATCTTGTAACCAATTAAACTAATGATTAAACAATCATTATAACATTATAAAATTCCAGAAAAATCAAAGCACTAATTTATAAACCCTAATTTATAAACTCTAATCCATCATACTTAGATTACATTAATTGAAAATTAAATAACTAGAAGTAAACAAGGATTAGAAAATACTTTAACCAAGAACCTTAAAATTCTCTTCTTTTTCTTCTCTTGTAAAAATCGGCCAACTTCAATAGGGGTTTAGGGTTTTTATTTTTTTTGTATTTATAGGCTCTAAGGTAATCCTAGATAAAGCCTAGTTAGTGTTTGATTTCTAATACAACTTTATTTTTTTCTTTTCTTTTCTTTTTTTCTTTTAAAATTCGTATTTTACTATTCATCTATAAAAAAAATTATTAGTTAATTAATTACCTTCATACCTTAAGTTTTATAAAAACCTAAGCTAATTTGGTAAACCATTTTGCTTATAAACTACTTTCTAAAAATAACTTTTCATTTCCAAATTCACTTTCCAAAAAATAGAAAAGGTCTCATTAAAACTCTCATATTATTAACAAACTCAATTTTCTTTCACATTGACACCTTCCCCCATTTTAATCCATCACCGAGACCTCCTCATATTAACCAAACAATTCTCTTCTCTCAAAATACTCAATCAATTCCATTATCACTATAAGTGATTAAAATGAAATTTCTCCATCAAATAACTCATTTCTCTTAACTTAACCTCTAAAACCTAAACTTATCTTAAATTACTAACACAAAAATATGTATACGTATAATTACTTACACAATTAACGCGAAACCGCTTCAATCACCGAAATCATTTCGCTTGTACACTCAAAAGTGAAACGAAATGAACTTCAACAAAAAATATCAACACAAATCCAATCCTAATGAACGATCACGTTCAAATGGATTGATTATCACCAATCTCACATATCCCACACAAACACAATAACACGTATAAACACAGTACCCGATACATTGGGCACAGATACATTTAGGTCAACACCACGGTTTGACCAACCTGCTCAAGTCATGGTTGTCACAGTATCCCCACCTTGAGAAAATCTTGTCTCGAGATTTAACTACTCGAGGCATTAGCACTATCGACAAACAACGAAGGACACTTAGACCTCATTTGATCCTTGCGTTCCTAAGTAAGCTCAGGACCACGCTTCGAATCCCAATGAACTTTCACTAATGCTATCATACTACGCTTTTACTCATGACCTCTCGGTCCACAACATCATCGGTTCCTTGACAAAACAAAGAGTCTTGTCACCCTTAACCTCGACTAACTTCCAAAATCCAAATCCAACTGCTAATGACTTTGCTTACCCCCACAAGGGTGCAATTAGCAACACAACAACCCTAAACGAAAAGAAGCATCCCACTACATGTACCTCGCTCGTCATCGAGAAAACTTATCAAAACCCTTAAGTTATTGTAACAACGTGTTTTATATCTTAACCTCGCAACTCATCAAACAAGAATTGTCTTGAAATTAAGATATAAGATGTTACAAAGCTCAACGTATCTAAAGAATCCACGCAAATTCAGGTTTACTCAAACTTTCAGCACCTCCCAATCTAATTTTCCGATACTCAGCTCATAAGACAGAAATTCTCAACCGAACTATAGGCCCAATATATCCAAAGATCTCAAATGGTCCTACATAACTCGGTTCTAACTTGTCTTTCTTTCCAAACGTACTACACCTCTCCAAGGTGAGACCTTCAACCACCCATAACCTACCAGCATTAATTCAAAAGTTTCCCACTACTACCAAGCTAACACTTTTTTTGAAAAACAAAAATTTTTTTTTTATTGGTTCGCCTCAAGCCTTTCCTGTATTACCACTATCTTGTTGCTTGTTTCTTGTACCAAATTCGATCCATTCAACTCACTCTCTCCTGTTACGGCCTATTAAATGGTAACCTACATTCCTTTCCATACCATGCTTCAAATGAAGCACATCCATACTCGAATGATAATCCCCACCTTAGAGAAAAAACTCATCTCACGAAAGTGAGTATTTCAATTACCTCTAAAATCTACCATACTTGTCCTAAGCATAGCTAGGAATGAGGTGACTTAGTCAGTCCATTGACTACACCCAAATCGCATCGTATCCACTACTCATACTTGGTAACTTGACAACAATATCCTTAGTTATCCTTTCCCACTTCTACTCGGGTAACTCAGGTTGTAGCAACAATCCTGAAGACCCTTGATACTCAACTTCCACTTTTGAATACGCTAAATACTTACTACCGCAACTAGCTATATCCTTCTTCATACTCAGCCATCGTTTAGTTAACCTAAAACCACACAACATCGTATCCATTCCACGGTGGATAGAATACATTGTCGTATACGCCTCTTAAATAGCCAAGGTCCTTACATCTCTCCAAATAGAGGTCCGAACCTTGTCTAACCAATATGAACCACTCTTTATCTCTTTTTACACTCGTTGGTCCAAGCCACGCAACATCTTATGTTGACGCGTTCTTTGCCTTGGACATCTTATCTTATGCCACCAACATCCTTTTCTCAAACGCTAGATGCGGTATCACATCGTACATCTATCTTGAATCATTCTTGGCATATACTCCTCCTGTTCTTACCTACCCACGTAACAACATCTACATTTGCCTTTCCCAGATGGTACTTGGCCTCGAAATCAAACTCACTAAATAACATCCATCCATCATCTTTGCCTCATGTTCAATCCTTCCAATTGAAAGTGTGTTGGAGACATTCATGATCCGTATAGATTAATCTCCATGTCTCGTTCACACTTAAATGCTCTAGTATTAAAAGGCAAAACCTACCACGTTAGCCATCAACCTTCATAAGAACCTCAGTTTTGTCGCGACGACAAGCAATCACCTTCTCCCTTTTCCAAGCATGCTTCCAAATCCTTGCTTCGCGCGTCATAATATACTACGAAATCGTCTGCTCCTTCCGGTAATGCCAAGATCGGCTCATTACCCATTTGATTCCTTCCACATCTAGATAGCCTCCTCATTGCTCCGCTTCCACGTTGTTGGAAAACTTCACGTACATCTTCTCTTCCTTCAGTGACTCCACGATCATCTTCACGTGCGACTCGTACTCCTCCTTAGACTTCGGGTCGGTTAAAAAAAATCGCCTTATAATATACGTTAACTAGCTTGTCTATAAATGGCCATGCACACCCGGCTCATTAACTCCATGAAAACCGCTGGTGCATTGGTTAACCCAAAAGGCATAGCCATAAACTTCAACGTGTCCATTACGCATCCTAAAAATAGTCTTAGCTACGTTATCCCCGTGCACCCTCCATTGGTGACATCACATATGAATTTTCTATCTCGCTCTTCTTAAGATAATTTATGCACATTACAAACTACCCACCTTTCTTCCTACCAAGCAATACAGACGCTTCCCACAACAAGTTACCATTCGAACCAACCCTCACCTTGCAACTCCTGCAATCATTCCAGACCTCTTGCCTTTCTAAAGACGTCAAACGACACGAGCCTTCGCAAATCGGAGTCGCTCCTTGTACTAATTCCATACGAAATCCTATTCTACGACGATGGGTAAAACCTACTAATTCTTTAGGAACACTTTAGATGGCTCACATACTACAAAGATATCACATAATCTCAACTCATCTTCCTTGGTACTCCTACGAGACCTCGTATCCTCTTTAGTTTGTTTTCTCCATGAACCTTAAGCACTCTCCAAATTACCAAGGCATTTTAACTACCTTCTCGTGGCATACCATCTCAGCCTTATGTCTCAACAACCAATTCTCTCCTACGACTACATCAACACTCTCATAACTAAGAGGTACTAAATCAAAAGTAAAACGAGAACTCTCTAATTCCAACTTGGGATCGCGAATAATTCCATTCGCTTCGCTACTATCAATCGCATACCTACCCAGAAGGATTACGTCCTAACATCAACTCTAGCACCACACGCCATGAGAAAATTTCAAACTTCACATGCACCATTGGTATGACCCAAAAATCAACCATTCTAAAAATAAAAAAAACAACACGAATGCAAATGTCGACAAGAAGAACGTACCGATCCACTTAACAAACACATCAACGATTTCTAGAAACACCCCCAACGTTAATATCCACGAACCAACGACCGCATTAATTAAAAGATTAAGAACCTTTGTACCAAAACCGATTTTTACCCAAGGAAACTTTCCCTCATAACCTTATACCAATCATTTTAAAACAATAGAATCACCTTAGTTAATAATGCAAATAATTTTAAGTGTAAAAATAAATTTAAATAAAATTTTCATAAACTTATTTTAATTATGGTTTTCATAAAAGAAATCAAAAGATGATTTTTTTTAAAATGTGTTGCATTTTATTTATATAATTTATTTTTTAAAAGAAGTTTTTAACACCTAAACAATATGGTATCGACTACAACAAACTTACATTCAAATGGAATTTATGACTCACAACAAACCAAACAAACCATAAGGACTCATCCATACCAACGGTCTTAGAACCAAACCAAAAAGTATCGTCACCTTTAGACAAAGGAAAACAATCAAAACGCCAAACGGAGAACATAGAACACCAGTTCTATGATAACACCCTAGAATACCAACACGAGCGTTGGATATCTCAACGAACAACGAGCTAACGAACCAACTTAAGAATCACGACGACAATACCAACAGGTATCCGATGTATCCGCAAATGATAGATGAAAGGGAACCTTACCATCTACGCAACCCAACCTAATATAATCGTCCAGCCGGTTAAGAGAGGAATTCTCTAACCACACAACCATCCTCAACAGGATCTCACATCACATCTACACTACCATCTACACAACTATCCAGACTTACATCCTTACATAATACATACAAGCAACAATGATCAATGCAATCAAAGTCACAAGTCCACGTGTGTGTTGCCTTTATAATTATGTTCGCGACCATAATTATAATTGCACCTTTTTCACACGTGTACTTACTTCCAAGACCACACATCTCAATGATAACACACATCTACCACATAGCACTTAATAATAATCCAAATATAACTCAAACATGATAATCCATCTAACGAACCATAAAATCCCAATCGAAAACCAATACGACACAGAATGTCACATTAGTGACCTAATATAAAAGCAATCCTCGATTATAGCGCAATCGCATCACACATAGAAAAATGAAATAAACTTATGTTAGGCCTCGCTTGGGTTTGACTTTTCTCTCTCAAAAGTCACCCAACTCCGCGGGTCCAGTGAGGTAAACAATCTCCCAAATGGATATCTCCTAGGGGTAGGAGAAGACATGACTAAAACAATAACAAAGGGGTATATACTATTAGATCCCCATAATGAAAAGTATATATTTCATATTATATAGTAGTAATTCAAAATAGAAAAGAATTTCAAAGCTTTAATAGCGGGAACATACGGTATATACTTACCAAACACTTATGCCCTACAATACAACTATAAGTAGGGGACCCTTTAAGCTATAGACTTGCTCAACCACCTATGTTCTCTATAACCTAGCTCTGATACCAATCTGTCACACCCCACCAAGGCAGAAACGCAAGGCGTAAACAAGAATGGATATCATCACACACATTAGGTGTCTATATAAGAATACTAAAAATGAAACTAAAAGTAAAGCAAAGACACAAGTGTCATAACAATACCCAGAAACCGTAATGGTTTTATTAATGAGAAAAGAGGTCTCTTTCATAAATGACATGCAAACATAATCTAAACATTCATGCTAACGCATATTATTTCAAACAGAAAACTTAAATAAACTCCAAGCGTCCTATGGTCTCTTCTAGCCACTTCGCTCTAACTTAGCACCATTAAGCTCACCTGAAAATGATGCTTAAAAACGTCAACACAACGGTTGGTGAGAGTCATAGGTTTAAGACACACAAATCAATCTTTAAAAAAAAACAAAATAATTTGCCTGAAGCGATTAACAAACATATCATGGCAGAACAATTTATATGCTAGCTATCACATAGCTATCATACAACTCACAATCATCACAACAGACGGAACGTGCCTCGACTATCACATAACAAAGTCAGGGTAATCTAATACCCTCCGATCAAATCCACATAGTATGGAGATTATTTCAACCCTCAAGTTAGATTTGGAGATGAGTAGAGTCATCTACCACTCTCAACCGGAATCATACAGAAAATAGGATCTTATTTCATCCTCCATTAGATTTGGAATAGGTAGAAACAACGTACCCTCTAACCAAAATCACTGGGAGACAAAGAATGGGATCTTATTATCAATCCTCCAATTAGATATGGAATCGGGTAAGAAGCACTACCCACTAACCGTAATCACACAGCAATTACCACAACATTAATCAATCACCTATAATAACCACATAAACGTTCATGCCTCAAGTAAAACCACATAATCGTAGCGATTAAACACATCCAAAACATATTTGCATCATTTCCATCCGAAATGTAAAACATTAAAAGTGGGACTATGAAACTCACCTGATGCTCAGCTTCCAAAGAATCCAACAAGAAGCTCACAAACCTCTTCAACGGATAATCTAAACCAATTAAGCACACAATAAGCTACCATCATTAGGCATTCAACGACCCATATATGTAACCTCAACTATGAATGGATATCTTAGCTATCGTACCATAGTTTTTATACTTGATTTAACCCTTTTCCAACTCCTACATATGCTATTTACACTTTAATGCTACACTTTAAATTTTCTGGTTTTGAGCATAATTTTATACTCACTTACACGTCCTAAACGTACCACTTAAACACTTCCAAAATTCAAACCAAAATTCACCATGATACATATATGTCCTATGAACCTCTCATAGCTCTCCCAAAGCCATTACCCTTTACAAATCCCCCTTTAGAAAATTCTTAATCCCAAAGTGTCCCAGAATTCTCCAGAAATCTGATCGCCTGCGAGGAAAATTATGACGTTAGATAACCAACTTAAACTTCATAACCTACTTAGAATAAATTCAGGGGTCACAAACAATATATAAACTAACTTCCACGTGATTTATAGCTTCTAACTAGATTTCTAAGTATTTTTAGAAAAATCAAAACCAAAACTGAAATTCGTCACTGTTTTACACACTGATTTTGTAACGACCTTTTGACCCACTTCCCGACCATAAAAACTCACGAGGCCAACTTTTCTGGAAAGTAGACTCTCTGAGGTTATTTCCAGTATGTTGTAATTTGTTTATTTGAATTTTTATGAATGAGTTATGCTCGTTACAAAACTGCCTAACTTTCTGCAGTGAATTAAACAACTAATTCGGGCGATCTAGACCCTAACGCATGATCAAATCTTGTAACCAATTAAACTAATGATTAAACAATCATTATAACATTATAAACTTCCAGAAAAATCAAAGCCCTAATTTATAAACCCTAATCCATCATACTTAGATTACATTAATTGAAAATTAAATAACTAGAACTAAACAAGGATTAGAAAATACCTTAACCAAGAACCCTAAAATTCTCTTCTTTTTCTTCTCTTGTAAAAATCGGCCAACTTCAATAGGGGTTTAGGGTTTTTATTTTTTTTGTATTTATAGGCTCTAAGGTAATCCTAGATAAAGCCTAGTTAGTGTTTGATTTCTAATACAACTCTATTTTTTTTCTTTTTTTTCTAATATTCGTATTTTACTATTCATCTATAAAAAAAATTAGAGGAAACTACAATTTTGGTCCACTATCTTTACCGGGTATAACACATTTGGTCATTTTTAAAATTTGCGAGTTTAAAGCCAAAACCCGAGTATCCATTTCACATTTGGCCAAATCAGACAATTTCGTTAAATTAGATTTGCTCAAATGTGAAAATGATAGCCGGGGTTTTGCTCAAATATGAACCAAAATAGTTATATTTGACTCAAATGTCAAATGGAACTCGGGTTTTTTTTTGGGGCCTTAAACCCGCAAAATTTTAAAAAAATGGACCAAAGTGTTATACCCGGTAAAGAATAGGTGGACCAAAATTGTATTTTCCGTCAAAAAATTATCGTTAAATTAATTACCTTCCATAAAAAACCTTAAGTGTTTATAAAAACCTAAGCTAATATGGTAAACCATATTTGCTTATAAACTACTTTCTAAAATAACTTTCATTTCCAAATTCAACTTTTCAAAAATAGTAAGTCTCAAAAAATCCCCTCTCAATATTTTTTAACAACTCATTTCTTTCACAAATGACACACTTCCCATTTTAATCCATCACCTAGACATCCTCATATTAACCAAAACAATTCTCTCAAAATACCCAATCAATTCCATTAATCACTATCCAGTGGATTAAAAATAAAATTCTCCATCGATAACTTCATTTCTCTTAACTTAACCTCAAAACCTAAACAAATCTTAAATACTAACACAAAAATATGTATTTCCGTAATAATTACTTACACAATAACGGCGAAACTAAAACTAGCTTCAATCACCCGAAAATCAATTCCTATCACCAAAAGTGAACGAAATGAACTTCACAAAATTCCACACAAATCCAATCCCAAATGAGACGACCACGTCTCAATGGAATTGATTATCCAATTTCTCCAAATATCCCACCACAAACACATATAAACACGTATAAACACATAACCATACATTGCAACAGATACATTTAGGTCAACACTAACTGTTTGACCATCCTGCCTCAAGTCATATGGTTGTCACAGTATCCCCACCTTTAGAAAATCTCGTCCCGAGATTTAACTACTCGAGGCATTATCACTATCGACAAACAACGGAGTGACACTTAGAGCCTCATTTGAGCCTTCGTTTCTAAGTAACTCAGACCTACGCTTGAATTTCCAACGAACTTTTACTAATCATACATACTACACCTACGCTTTACTCATGACCTCTCGGTCCACAACATCATCGGTTCCTTGATAAAACAAAGAGTCTTGTCAACCTTAACCTCTACTAACTTCCAAAATCCGAATCCAACTGCTAATGACTTTGCTTACCCCCCACAAGGGTGCAATTAGCAACACAACAACCCCAAACGAAAAGAATCATCTCACTACATGTACCTCGCTCGTCATCAAGAAAACTTATCAAAACCCTTAAGTTATTGTAACAACGTGTTTTATATCTTAACCTCGCAACTCATCAAACAAGAACTGTCTTGAAATTAAGGTATAAGATGTTACAAAGCTCAACGTATCTAAAGAATCCACGAAAATTCAGGTTTACTCAAACTTTCAACACCTCTGATAGGTGTAAAATACACATATCCGTTAACACAAAAAATAACCCTAAATGACCAAAAATACAGTGAAAATGGCAAAGATATGTGTGTTTTTGTGTTTTGTGTATGCAGATATGGATAAAGCAAAAATCATAAGAAAATGGTCAAAACCGGGCAAACACGAACACGGGATACGAAAGAGCACAAAAGAAGCCGGGGAATCAAGCCAAAGTCAAAAAGTCAAAGCTCTCAGTCAACTATGGGTCAGCAAAAGTCAACCACAAAAAGACCCAAAACCACCAAAAAAAGTTTTTCAAAATCATATCCCCACCCCCCCCCCCCTCCCCTTTTTAAAGTTTATAAATTTTACACAAATAGTCCTTGAAGTATAATGGGCCCTAAACCTATCAAAAACAACACCCGGATCCAAAGGCCAAAACCCTAAGCCCATAACACTTTTTATAAAAATTTTTTTGTCATTTAAGTTTTAGCTTAAATAATTGCTTATTAGTGTAAACTGCTTATTTGCTTAATCTGCCTGCTAATTAGTGCTTATTTGTTCTTATTTTAGCTATTTAAGTGAGTTTGCTTTCCTGTTTCTAGATTTTATAGTTTAAAACTTATGCTAGCTTAATCTGTCTTAAAAAACATAAAAATCCAAAAAATTAGTATAGATCTTAGTTTGTTAATTCTAGTGTTATTGGCTTTTGATTTATGTTTAATAAGTTAGTTATAAGCTAAATATTATCTGATATCAAAGGTTTTTAAGCTAGTATTCATTTTCAAGCTCTTTGCAAATCTATCATAGTAGTTAAGGGGTGTTTGGTTTAAACCTGTTTGACCTTTAAAAGTCAAAACCATTTGGTAAATGCTTTGTAGTCAGCTTTGATTTTAACAATAAATAAGTTTTGAATTGGTTTGTAGCATCAGTTTAAGATTGAAATGAATTTTTGGCGTAAATTAAGTATCTCAGCACCAGGGTACTTTGTCTCTTAAATTTTCATTGCCAAAGTTTTTATCCAAAACTTAATAAGTTTAGTTAGTGTTTGCTTTGTGTTTGCAGACACTCAAATAGAGTGTCTAAGTGCAGGATTACCTCTTAAGGTATCCTGCATTTGTGCTTGCCCCTTTGCCATTTGCATCAGCAGTGGTAACACTAAGTTACCACTGCTGTCATTTTTAGGTTTCATTTTAGCTAGAAAATTTAGGCTTTAGGTTTTAAAATTCAGTTCACTTATAGATTAGATATAGCTTAATATAGTATAGGCCTTGATTTTTAGTTTTTAGCTTAATTACTTAGTCCATTTAGCTTTTAAAAGTCATAAAAAAAAACTAAAAATACCAAAAACAGTAATAATAGTATTAAGCCTTTCAAATTTAGAATTTTAAGTTGTAATATCTGATTTTCTTGTTTGAATTTATAGCTTATAGTTAGGTTAGTTAGTTATCAAAAGCTTAGCTCCTGAATTGGCTTATTGAGCTTTTGAGCTTAAACTGATTTTGAGCTTTTTGAGTTGGTGCCTGAGTTTAGCTTTTTGATCTTCAAATTCAGCTAGGATTAAGTGTTTGTAGCTTAAATAGCTTATCATTTTTAGCTTATGCACATTATAAGCTGCTTAGAACATCTTTTGGTTTTCAAAATGAGCTTATATTAAAGCTTGTGCAAGCTTATAAGTCCAAACAAGCAAAAGTGAGCTTAAACCCTCACTTACTGTAACAGTGATTTCAAAAGCTCTTAGAGAGCTTAATCTTGGCTCTCAGCTTAAGTTGTTTTTATAAAATATGCTTAGAATTATGTGCTTAATAGGTTTTAGCTTTTAGTTTTAAAAAATAAAAAAATTGCAAAAAATGGGGGTTTGCCAGACTTGAACCCACGACCTCCCTCTCACAACACTAACGTTTTAACACTTGTGCTACAATAGCTCATCCGTGAGCTATTGTACACTTTAATCCTTTATCCTTTCTTTGGGCCTTAAACCCATAAGCAATTCGTAGCTGTTCCAGCTTATTTTAGGGCTTATGTGTTTAGCTTTTTCGTAGTTTTTATTTTTCTTAAGTTCCTGTTAGCATTTAGGATTTTCCCTGAATTTTTGAGAATTTTTCATTTAGTAGATTAATTTTAATCATTTTTCTAAGGTTTTAATTTTCGAAAAATCATAAAAAATAGAAAAAAGTTTCAGAAAAATACAAAAAAATAGTTTTTAGCATTAGATTAAATACTTTTAGGTTTACATTCAGAAAAATCATTTTCAACACTTTTAGATTTTAATTTTCATTTTTAAGCCTTTATTTTTAATTTTAAAAATAGGATTTTAATTTTAAAAATAGTTAAAAATAGTTTTCTGAGTTTTTATGTTATTTTAGACTTTTCTAAGTTTAAAAATCATTTTTCTTAATTTTTAGGACTTAATTTGCTATTTTTTAGGATTTAATTAGATTAAAATAGTTTTTAATTCATAATAAATTCAAAAATAATCAAAAAAATGTTTTTCTTTTTCTTAAAATTTTCTTTTGTCCTAATTTAGGTTTAGAAATTTAGTTTGCATTTTTAGGAGTTAATTTTAGTGACCCGAATATATTCCGCATTTTGGGGGTCTCACACATGACTAGCACCTTGTTGGGTATATTCTAGTACTAGCTCCATCTCAGTCGGCAATATTCCCTTGTTCTTACATTTACTCCTTTTAATCATACCTAAGGACTTCTGATGACTAAAACGGCAAATGCCAAATTAACGTTTCAAAAGTCCAAATTGTAGTCGGTTACTAAAATTTGATTTCCCGTTGATTGGTAAAAGTTTAAAAGGTGTGGTGGACTTTTTGGATAGGTGAGCGTAGAGATTTTCAAATGGTAAAAAACTCCACACCTGTAGGCCTTTGTACATTTTGAGGTATTGATCGATCAGGCAAGGTAATTCCAGAATTTTGGTTTATCATAACTTTGGTGAAAAAGAGTTTAAAATAGATGTCGATAAGTTGGTAATGATACATTAATCATGGGTTGAGGACTTAATTCCTTTGTAATACAGTAGGTAGGGGTCCAAGTGATGAAAGTTAAGTGTTGGTTTAGTTTGTGCGCGACTTGCAAGCCTTTGCACATACCATGTTCCGTAACTTTTATAAAAGCAGATTTTTACAAGATTACTTGAAGTATGTATGAAAATAATATTTTATTTTATTTTCCTTTCATGTTGAGTTCATTTTTGTCATAAAACATGAGTTAGTACAACCCCAAACATTTTCTCTTGATAATTACATCAAATTTTCATTCATGAGTGAGTATTTCATACGATGGCGTCATAGTGACACACATTGTTTTTCCTATTTAGGGTATGGAGTTTGTGGTTTCATGTTGCGAGCTTCTTCTGATTTTCTCCTTGATCATTTCTTCTCTTTGCTAACGGTGAGTACATAGCCCCCTTTTCTCATTGATACTTGTTTTTACATTGTGGGGTGAGATTACATGATTGGAAAACAAGCAGTGATTTTTATCAAACTGTATGCTTCCTGAAATTTATTATTGCCTTTTCCCTTTCTGCTAGTTCGTTGCCCCCGGAAATCTATGGACTGTTAAATCACGTTAGTGAGCGCGATTGTTTGGGTGGGATCCATCGGGACTGATATTCCCCTGTAGTCCGTCCATAGATTAAGGTTTGAAAATAGCTGTGACGCATTTACATTTGAAATACTTAAGTTAGTTGCAGAATACCTTACATTAGGGGCTCATGAGTATTAAGGTTTCGGGTGTCATGTACTTAGTGCAATACTACTTCATTTTTCCCATGAAAATACTAGTATACGTGTGTTCTGTTTCCTATGATAATTTATTTTAAACCTATGTTAATTTCACTCACTTTTGTTGACGTTTTCTCATGTTTAATCTCAGGTAATAATGCTTAACTTTGAAGGTTGGAAGCTCGATGGATTTTTTTTTGTTTTTTTTAATTTTTTTTTTTCCCCAAGCTAGGAATGGGAGTTCTTGATGTTGTTTTAAAAAAGGTGCTTGTTGCGTCAAGTCATGTGACTTAAAAAATTCGACGTTGTCAGGTAGTGTTTAAAACTTATGTCATGTATGGTACTTTAATTGTGGGCTCCGCGTATTACTATGATATTTGTAAAGCACACGTAAGGGTATGACTTTTCATGTTTTGTTGTGACTTGTAAATCTAGGAGTCTTTGGGTTTTATGATGGACGTGGTACACCTTGACCCATGACCCGAAATATATTTCCGCATTTTGGGGGTCTCACAGTATTGGTACCAGAGCCTAGGTTTAGGGAACTAAGTCGTTTTCAAAACTTGTATATAAACCTAAAGTTCAAAAGTCTACATTTCTTGTTGGGTCAAAAAAAAAATACAACACCTAGTATCGCCATAGCTATTGAATCCACGGTAACCTTAAAACCTTTACTTGTTATTTATGATTGATATTATAATGTTTGTTAACATTAATTCATTAAACTATTACCTTATTGTAACACGTTCGTTTCTTATTTAAATAACGTATGAAATTTTGAATCATGCTTCTCAATATCATGATATTATATATGATCATTTTAATGAATATATGATTCGATCCTAAATCACTCGTGCTTACTATATATATATACTCTTTCCTTATGTAGATGGATTCTCCGCCGCAATCGCCGAATCACGTCTTCAATTTTCCCGAAAACGAAGAAGAGTTCGAGGAAGACCCTCAGGAAGACCCTGAGGAGGAGGTGGAAGAATGGGATGACATGGACATTATCGAAGAGGAAGAAGAGGATCCTGAAGAAGATCCCGAAGAATGGGACGATGTGGAAGCAGTTGAGCAAGTAGATGAAATACCTCATCCAGTCACCCCTCCCAGAAACCCTACCGCTGTACCACATTCATCTCCAGAGCAGTCCTCCGAATCCGAGGATAATGACCTTGCTAATTCCGATGAGGCTCAGGACGTGTCTCCTCCAAAGAGCACGTATGAGATAGGTAGTACTTCTAATGCACATGCTACAGTTTCTGCTCCTATGATCATTACAAGTGTCGATGAACCCGTCTCTCAAGTCGAGGAGTTGTCTCGTAATGTACACTATTTGTTGAGGGAGTCCGGGATCAAAGGGAAGGAAGCAAAGGTCTTAAAAACAGAAATGAAAAAACTTGCGAAACATATGGATTCATGGGATAAGGATTTTAAAAATGAATGGTTGTATACTTGTAAGCTAGAGAAGAAGTTGTGTGAAGTGGAAGATAAGGTTGAGAAAAAGGAAGAAGAAAAGGTTGAGATGAAAAAGTGCGTAACAGAGTTGGAAAGAATGAAAGAGTGCATGGAAGAGATGAAGGGGAAGTGGGAGTTGATGGATTTGTTTGTGGAAAAACTGTTACCCTCTGGACAAGGAAGTACTTTCACAAATGTTGAAATTGAGCTAGAAAATGAAGAGATAGCTCTATGGATTTGGAGCTGATTCAAATTTGTGAAACAAACAGTTAGAGAATTTGAAGATTCAAAATGATGATGACTTAGTCCAATCCATTGATCATGGAAAAGGAATAAAGGGTTTGAGTAGAGCGTTTGGGCTAACCACCACAAACAAATGGTCTTTGGTTCACCATGTACTAAACAGACATAAGAACTATAGTCCAAGAGCATACGGCTGCTGGTAAAGACCCCACAAAATGTTCATGGGTTGACAATTTACCAAAAAATTGTTATGGTAATTATGCATCCTTAGTAATTTATACTAAAGCATGACTAGCCTGAGCAAACGGCTACAGGTAAAGGAATATCTAATTCCGTTGATGGCTGTAATGGTTTGCCAAAAATCATATGGTATTCAACTCACCAATGTTTCACGTACTGAGAGTTGAAATGGTTTTCAGTTGGACCATGGACATAAACCTTTCTGGTGGCCAAAAGACTGACTACTCCAGAGTTAATGGCTAACTGGTAATGAATGAGACATCTAATTCCATTTACATTTTCAATGAATTCACCTCTCACAGGAGTTAACACACCTGGAAGTGATGAGAATAGACTGAAACTTTATGTTTTGATGTACAAAATTGTCAAGGTTGCTGATACAAAGGTTAAAGACTAGTTGCTGTCAAGATTTGAAGACATAAAGACTTATTATTTTGAAGACAGAAGTTCAAGACAATCCTCTTAAAGCTTAAAGTGTTTAAAGATCAAGAATGTTTTTTTAAGAAACTTGAAGTTCATGGATGAAGATCAAGTTAGGGGAGGATTGTTAGGAAAATATTGTAAACAGACTTAATACTGTTAGTATTAAAGTTAAGTCTTTTAGTTTTGTTAGTACTGATTGGAAAATAGTTAGTATGTTAGTAGTAGATGTTAAGTTCTGGCTTGAGCAAGTTTAGTCTGCCAGCAATTAACTTAAGTTCTGGTAGTATTAAAGTTAATACTGCTGGTCAGAATGTTAAGTCTGGTGTAATTATGTATAGTTATCTTTAGCGTTAATTTAGGAAGAGTAAAGCATTATCTTCTTACGAGTTTAGGGTTCTTTATGTTTTTAAAAGGAACGTAGAATTAGCATTGTATGATGATATCATTTGATTGGGCATTTGCATATCAAATAGTAATTGTATTGTATTTTTTAGGATTTCGTTCTTGTGTTCATTTGGTATAGATATTGATATTCCGCATCATATTTGTTTTCACGGTATGTCTCTCATAGTTTCTTTTGATGTATCTAAAGGACTATAAGTCGTGTAAGTCATTTAGATCCTGGTGATTAAGGACTACAATCCTTACGATTGAAAGTGTGTGGAGACTTTCATGATATGTGTAGATTCTCTCCATGTCTCGTTCACTTAATGCTCTAGCATTATTAAGGCAAAACCTACCACGTTAGTCATGCAATCCTTATAAGAACCTTTCTAGTTGTCGCGACGTAAAGCAGTACTTCTCCATTTTTCAGCATGACTTCCTATCCTGCTTCGAGCGTCATAATATACTCGAAATCTTTGTCCTTCGGCAATGCCAAGATCAGGCTCATTACCCATGTGATTCTCTCACATCTAGGGAATAGCCTCCTCTTTTGCTCCGCTTTCTCGTGTTGGATAAAATTAACGTTACATCTTCTCTTCCTTCAGTGACTTCACGATCATCTTCACGTGTGACTCGTACTCCTCCTTAGACTTTGAGTCGGTTTAAAATATCGTCTGTATATATACGTTAACTAGCTTGTCTATATACGGCCATGCACATCCGCTCATTAAGTCAATGTAAAACGCTACGGCATTGCTGTTTAACCCAAAAAGGATAGCCGTAAACTTCAAGGGTCCATTCGCATCCTAAAAAAAAAGTCTTGGCTACGTCATCCCGTGCACCCTCTTTTGGGTGACTTCACATACGATTTTTCTATCTCACTCTTCTTGATATAATCTATGCACATTCCAAACTACCCACCTTTATTCTAACCAAGCAATACAAATGCTTCCCACCACAAGTTACCATTCGAACCAACCCTCACCTTGCAACTCATTGCAATATTCCACACCTCTTGCCTTTCCAAAGGACGTTAAACGTCGAGCCTTCGCAAATCGGCGTTGCTCCTTGTACTAATTCCATACAAAATCCTATTCTACGATGAGGGGTAAAACCTACTTTTCCTTAGGTACACTTTAGAGGGCTCAAATACTACAAAGTTATCTCATAATCTCATATCATCTTTCCTTGGTACTCCTACGAGACCCCGTATCCTCTTTAGTTTGTTTTCTCCATGAACCTTAAGCACTCTTCAAATTACCAAGGCATTTTAACTACCTTCTCGTGGCATACCATCTCGGCCTTATGTTTCAACAACCAATTCTCTCCTACGACTATATCAACACTCTCATAACTAAGAGCTACTAAATCAAAAGTAAAAACGAGAACTCTCTTTATCTAATTGGAATCGTGATAAATCCATTCGCTTCGCTACATCATTCGCACCACCCAGAAGATACGTCCTAACACAATCTCTAGCACCACGCCAGTGTAAATTTCACAACTTCACTGCTCATTTGGTATGTGACCCAAAAATCACATGATTCCAAAAGAAAAAAATAACTGATGTAAACGTCAACAGGAGAACGAACCTCCGACCTAACAAATGCATCCCCCAACAAATAGTACCACGTACCACAACCCATTAATTAAAAGATTAAGAACCTTTGTACCAAACGATCTTTGTACCCAAGGAAACTTTTTTTTTTCTTTTTTTTTTTTTTTTTTTTTTTTTTTTTTTATTTTTTTTTTTTATTTTTTTTTTATTTTTTTTTTTTTTTTTTTTTTTTTTTTTTTTTTTTTTTTTTTTTATTTCTTTTTTTTTTTTATTCCTCATTACCTTATAACAATCATTTTAAAACAAATAGAATCACCTTTGTTAAATAATGCAAATAATTTTAAGTGTAAAAATAATTTAAATAAATTTTTCTTAAACTTATTTTAATTTGTGTTTTCATAAAGAGAGAATCAAATATATGATTTTGAAAAAAAAACGTGTTGCATTTTATTTATATAATTTATTTTTAAAGAAGTTTTAACACCAAACATATGGTATCAACTAAACAAAATCTTACTTTAAAATGGAATTATATTGATTCGTAACATAGAAATACATTGATAGCAAATAGATCATGATACTTAGAATTCCATTACAGATTAGTAATTTATTGAAAACGAACACGACAAGAAAACTCTGACAAAACTCCAACCACCATAAGGACTCATCCTTACAACGGTCTTAGAACCAAACCAAAAAAGTGATTGTCACCTTTAGACAAAGGAAAACAATCACAATGCGAACGATGAACATAGAACACATGTTCTATGATAACACCCTAGATACCAACACTAGCGTTGGCTATCTCAACGGAAAACGAAGCTAATCGAACAATAGAAACGCGACGACATACCAATACAGGTATCGATGTATCGCAAATGATAGATGAAAGGGAAACCCTTACCTTCTACATAATACCCATTCCTACTATAATGCCCGATCGGTTAAGAGATGATTCTCTAAACCACAAACCATCCTTACAGGATCTCAATTCACATCTACACTACATCTTACACAATATCCAGACTGACATTCTTACTATAATATATACATCGAACAATGATCATTGCAAATCACAGTCACAAAATCACGTGTGTGTTGCCTTTATAATTATGTTCGCGATATATATTTAATTGCACCTTGTTCACACGTGTACTTACTTCCTAGACCAACATTACCTCATTAGCACTTAATAATAACCCAAATATAACTCAAACATGATTAATCCATCTAAACGAAGCATAAAATCCCAATTCAACAAATGTTAACAGAATGTCACACCGTGTCCCAAAATAAAAGAATCCGCGATTTATAGCTAACGGCTCGAGGTAGAAAATGAAATAAATTATGTTGGGCCTCGCTGGGGTTTGACTTTTCATTCTCAAAAGTCACCCAACTTCGTGGCGGGGGGGAGTCCAGTGAGGTAAAAATCTCCCAACGTTATCTCCTTGGGTAGGAGAAGACTGACATAAAACAATAACAAAGGGGTATATACTATTAGATCCCCATAATGAAAAAGTATATATTTCATATTATATAGTAGTAATTCAAAATAGAAAGAATTTCAAAGCTTTTAGGTAGCGGGAACATACGGTATATACGTACACAAACACTTATGCCCTAAAATGCAACTATATGAGGGACCCTTAAGCTATAGTCTAGGCTCAACCACCTAGTTCTCTATAACCAAGGCTCTGATACCAATCTGTCACACCCCGCCAAGGCGGAAACGCGATGCGTAAACAAGAATGGATATCATCACAACACATGGTGTCTATATAGAGAATACTAAAATGAAAACTAAAGTAAAGCAAAGACACAAAGTGTCATAACAATACCCAAAACCGATTGGGGTCTTGTTTATGAGAAAGAGGTCTCGTCAATAAATGACATGTTAAAAAATAAACCAAAACAATAGATGCAAACGCATTTTTCAAACACAATGATAAATAAACTCAAGCATCTACGGTCACGTTTAGCCACTTCGCTCTATTTTAGCACCATTAAGCTCATTGAAAAATGATGAGTAAAAACGTCAAATAAAAGTGAGCGAGAATCATAGGTTTACGTCATACAACAATATCCAAAATAAACTTTTAATTAGGTGCTGCAATTACCAAAACAATTCATGACACCAAATAACCACAACGGGACAAAACGTGCCCACGATCCACAATCATACCAAAACAATGAGGTAGGCGTACCTCGCCGCTCCACTAATAGTCATAGAAAGGAATACAAATCCCAATTCCAGACTCTTGGTACTGAAGTCACAATATCACAAGGAGTTGATCACCTTCAAAGGATCTTACCACAGTAGGCGTAGGTCACATCTATAAACTCTGGGTAGGAATTGTTACCCCGCTCCAAATCTCACAAACATAACAACATCACAAGACAGACAAGACAAGCAAACAAACAGACAAGACACTCAAGACATAGATCATTCTCACCCCAAATATCATGAGATATAGGAGCTATGTAAAAACTCAACCTTTGCTTGGCTTTTCCAAAGATTCTAACAAAAAGCTTCAAACAACACTAGATAAATCTAAACAACAAAATTAATCTCGTGTTGACACGCTACTAAACCAAAAGCTTACTGCACATGTAACAATCATATGATGGATGTCTAAGGTGTTTAGTTACCCTCATGGGTTACCCCGATACCATGCTCGACATTAACCAATTCGTTTACACATTATTTCAAAGTCTTACAATTTACCCAAAAACGCTGATTTTGACGCGACTTAAGTACTCAAAACTTCTACTTATTGACCTCCATAATTCATTACCAAAAATCCACCTATGTGATTTCTGAGTAATATTAATCTACATTTGATTTCAAGAAGCCATTTTCATTGCACAGTACTATTAGAAAATCAAACTTCAAACAGTCCCAATGCGGAATTCTGTTTGCCACTAAAAAGTTTGGACCTAAAAACCATAATTAGACTCCAATTCAGAAGGTCTCCTTTGGGGGATTTATAATAGACACATAGAACTAAACTCTTGTAGAAGGTCTAAGCTAAATTCGAATTTTAAGTGAGGGTTTTATACCTCGTAATCTGACCTAAATCTGACCCGTATTTACTGCTTTGACAACCTTTCTTGCAACCAACGTTTGAATGAATTTCCGACCTTAAAAACTTTTGAGGCCGGATGTTATGGAAACTAGACTCTCTGAGCTATATTATAGACACCGGAAACTTTATAAAAGCTATTACCATCATTGATAGAATGGCCGAACAACACAGCCCTAATTTCTGCCCTAATCTAAATCATGTTTTAACGCGATTTAAACCCTAATGAATACACCCATATGATCTTAATTAAACCCTAATCATTGTAATTGATTAAACATCATTAATTTAAAGATTTTATAAAACCTAATTTTCCTTCTTAATAATTATTACATGTTTTTAATGATAATTAACTTCAATGGGTTATAGTATATACCTTAAATCTTTAAATCTTGAACACAAAATCACCTAGCTTGAAAAATATTTTTTTCTTCTTCTTGGTTTCTTGATTCAGCCGATTAGTTGGTATGGGGAAGAATAAAAGTGATTTAGGGATAATAAGGTTTAGTATTTATAGGATTAGAGTTCAAGTTTAAGTCAAATTTGTTTCCTTTTTCCCCCTAAAGCCCATATCCGGTCGGGTATATGTATATTTATATATATTTTTATATATATTATATATATACATATAATACTATTTTATGTTATATTAATTTATTATTTATTTGCTTTACCTTAGTTTTTTATAAAAACCTAAGCTTATTTTGAGCATATCTTTTTTGCGTAAAGCAATTACTAGGACTTTAAAAATAATTTAATTTTTTATTATTTATTATACCAACTAATTCCAAAAATAGAAATTTTATTTCTTCCTTATTCTTACTACTTATACATTATCTCATCCTAATATTACTAAAAATATATACGTGTAAGTATAATTATCTTTACACAATTAACGCGAAAACCGCTTCAAGCACCAAAATTCATTTCCTTGTTCACAAAAGTGGACGAAATGAATTCCACAAAAATCCAACACAAATCTAATCCAATGAGACTGGTCACGTAAAGGATTGATTATGCAATCTACATAATTCCACACAAACACATATAAACACGTATAAACAACATATAACACATAAACCCATATTATTAGAACAGATATTTATGTCAACACTACGGTTTGACCATCCTGCTCAAGCCACGGTTGTCACACAAGTCGTGAAGCAAAGTTATGTAGTGAAGTTGTGAAGTTTTGGTACATTGATTCTAGCTAAGATTAGAACTCGACATCTAGCTTAGTGTCAGAAATCAAGATAAGCAAAAGCTGTGTAAGGTTTTCTACGCCATAAGGGAGCTTGTTGACATAGTGAAGAAAACTCTAGAGTTAGGTGCTCGAGGAGTGGAGTAGGGCAAAGAGGTGCTTCGTTACCGAACCACTATAAATCTCGGGTTGTGGTTTGATTGTTCTTACTTTTATCTCTTGTCTTACATTAATTTCTCATACTATCCTATTAATTGTTTAGATAAGTATATTGTTCAAATTGTGCAATTGTTGAATTCATACAAAGTCGGAATTCTAGAATTTTTATTATAAACTTTAAAAATCTTTAATTAAAACACAGTAATATTCAACCCCCTTTTAGATTTACACAACAATCTACGGGAGGCACGTCTAATGATATCTATTCTTGTTCTACATCGTTATCATCTTTCAATAGAAGGCCACAGATCCCGCCTTTTTTATTTGACAAAAGGGGGAGAAGGAAAGAAAAGCAAAGATTTGCAAAGATGCCTATTATGGATCGGGAAAGCTAGTATAACAAGAAATTACGGAAGCAAAGAGCTATAGCGTACATGGGATTATATAAGTTATGTAAGGCTCATGAGGTGAAGAAAATGTTCAAGCTTCACCAAATTACAAGGCCAAGATCAAGACGCGAACTTCATCAACGACGGTACTTCATCTTCGCTCGTTTGTAATTTTATTTGATTTTCGAATTTTTATTGGTCATCATCAAAAAGGGGGTGATTGTTGGTGCAACATTGACTATGATCTCCTTTATGTTTTAACAATGACAAATAAACGTTCGCAAAACGTAAAATAAAAAACGATAGCCAAAATCCATAAAAACGGATTTAGCCTCTAGCGCGCTGGTCACGCGTCAGCACGTGGCCAACGCGCCACTTTCGTTCTCTGTTTTTAAGGATTTACCTTTTGTAGCTTTACTCATACCTGACACATGTGGAAACATCAATAAAGGTATGTGTATGATATTTGAGTATTTATGAACACTCTAAAGAGGTTTAGACTTAGAGAGGAGCAAAAATGAATCCTCTCGTTTTTCAACAAAACGCCAACTCAAATACTTTATCAAATGCCTCTAGCCAAGGCCGAAACTTCTTTTTAAACATAGTATGATCATGCTTTCAAAATACCATTAAATGAAAGTATTCATTTGACCTTAATCCGGGATTTACGTTGTTCCTAATCACGTAACGGGTTTTACTCCCTTATTGGTCAAACTAAGTCAAATGTCACTTTGCGTAAACGCATCCTTTCCCGTTATGGGATATGCTTTACTTAAGATGCAAAGCACTTAGCTTGTTTGCATCAAGATGATTAGTAATCAAATCCATTGTTGATTATTATGGATTAATGTCTAAATGAAAAATTGAGTTTGTGGTATTTAGAAGTTAATCATACTTTTACTTTTCTCACTTCCTTACCCTTAAATGTTTTTACAAACTCACATGTATTCCTCACATGTACAAGTCCTCACTTCCTTTACACACTCCTACAACTCACTCTTCCTAATCACTTGTTTACCTTCTTACTCAATAAGTGATTTAATTCTTCCACACACACTCCAAACATCTTATTCCTTAAACCATCCCATAATCACATATGCCTACTCTTTTCTCTCTTATTTGCAATGTGATTATTAACCCAAATCAATCCTTTGATTTCATCTTAAACATCATCAACTTCATACGTATCCTCCTAAACACTCTTTAAACATGAACACCCTCCTTCATATAAGCCTTCACCAATTAAACCTCAATCCTTATCCTCAACAATGCCAACTCACATTCCCTTACACAATGTTTTTCTTTTGTACTTATTGTCCCCTACATTCCCAACCAAGATATTCCATATCTTTTCAAAACATTCTCCACCATTCATTCACTATTCATCTTCTTCTCTATACATTTCAAATTACATACACACTCCATCATCCTCACTCTTGATTAAGCCATGTCATCAATCCAAGTTTACACACTCTTCTCTTCTCCACCCTTAGATTGAAACTCAAAAAAACAAACAAACAAACATACTTTTACCTCTCCCCTTGATCAAGCCACCTCATAAATCTAAACTTCCTCATTTTTTTGGGTAAAGGGTTACCCCGATAAATATATTAAAACCGAAACTGTTAAGTACAAATGGAATGTGGTTGAAATACCACATTAACCTCAAGCTAAAACAAGCTTGATAAACACCTAAAACTAGTGCTTATGACATGCCATAAACACTTACATCAATAGATCAACTAGATAAACTAGGATAAAAGACTTAACAAACAAACTAACCAACAACAGCAGTGAAAGAAGATCTTCCACCGGTTTTTGAGTTAAAAAGATTAGCCATTTCATCAAAAACATTTTCAACTTCTTCTTCATCCTCAATATCTTTATTTAAGGCAGCAAAAGAATTTGAAGAGGTGATATTATCTTGATTAGGAGAGTTAACCATATTCTTCAACAATGAAGAATAATTAGATACATTACCAAAATTAGTAGTGGTCTTCTTTGGTGCACTTGTAGAAGCCTTTGGCTGATATCTAACATTTTGTTTAATCGAAGGACCTACAACATTAAACTTGGATTTACCTTTCTTTTTCTTCTTTTTACCCACCGTTTAGAAACCATCATTAGTCTTCTGAACCAAAGGAGTAGGAACAGTTGAAGTATTAACAACATTTGGAGTAATCACGTTAGAAGTTTTAGCATTAGGAATCAACACCTTCTTAGGGCAACAGTCACGAGAATGACAAAAAATATTACATAGGTCACAACAGGGGGTTTCCATTCATATTTAATAGAGACAGTTTCAATAGAAAACCTATCATCCTCACAAGGGATACCAATAGTAAGACCATCTTGAAGAACATCTTCAGCATTAATTTCAATTAAACATCAAGCAAAGCTACTTCTACCCCATGAGTCAATACACATAGAAGAGGTATAGGAATCCAACATAATAGGCTTACCAAGTTTAGAAGCAATAATACTTAAACCATATTCCGTAAAAGCCTGAATAGGAACATCGTGAATTTTAACCCATACAGGAATACGGGCCAGTTCATCATTACATAAGCGCGTGCTCATATTCCATTTCTTCAAAATGATGGGGCTCTTACAGATCATCCATGGCCCGTTCTCAAGTACATCTTCCAAACCTTTAAGAGTTTTGAATTGAAAGAAGAAAAAGCCTTTGGACTTCATCATTATTCTTGTTAAACCATACTTACCCCAGTTATTTCGAACAAAGTATTCCACAATCGGAAAAGCAATGTGTTTACCAATAAAATAACCATATAAAGTATTTGCCAATCGAGAACTAACCGTTTCAACAATCTTTCTAGGAATAGAGACGTTAGCACATTCACATAAGTTGTCAGATGATAACGAACAAAACTCCCTCATTCTGTTACCAACCCTTGGATTTATCCCTCGTCTCAAACAAACACAACCTCTATTACAAACATTTATTTCTCACTCACACAACAAACACAACCTTCTTATCACCCTTGATCTTGCCACTTAACAAGGTGTCCTCTTCATATCTTCACCCTCCATTTCAAAAAAGATTAAGAGACTCCCTTCTATCACATCATGACAGCTCATACACAACTTATTCATCCTTATCCAACATGTGCTTGAAAGATTTGACATCTAAATTTCAAATTCTCTCCCTTTCTCACCAAGCAAAGAATATTTCAAGAATATTCTCTTCTATCCTAACTAGCCATTTCTAATATTTAATTTGATCCCAACTAGGCTAGTTACACTTTGAAGAATACCAAAAATACCCCTTTCGATAATTCTTTTCCCTTTTTACTTTATCGGATAAGCAAAATGCTTTTAATACTTCACAAACATTTTATCAAATAGCTATTTGAGTTGGTTGACCTTGAGCATAAGAATGATTGAAAGGTCATAGCGTGAAGTATAATTGGGGGTTTAATAAGTGCGGGTATTTAAAACACCAAAGTCCCAAGGAAAAACAACTTCAGGATTCTGGGGCGCTGACGCGTGGGCAGCGCGCCAGGGGCGAATTGTTTTTCCCAAATTAGGACTTTTGGCCTATAAATACCCAGTATTCCTCAACTCTTGCAAACATTCGTTCCTCTCTTTTCTCTTATCTAATTCTCTAAGTCTAAACATCAAGTGTTCCTAATCTTCTCTTTTATCATCCATTAAAGAACACACATCTCCGCAAGAGAGCCACACAAGTACCTAATCCATACTTGTGTGTTTTGTCGAGGGTCTTCTTTATCATACCCTTTCTTTAGAATCGATTCTCTAGGCTAGGTTAGGACTTGGTTCATACTATCTTTTATTCAATCTATTAAGTTGTAAGGGAAGTCTTGTATCCGTGAGATTAAGCCTAGATCATTGAGGATCTAGTTAGGGTTTGTAAAGCTTCCAAGGGGAAGGCTTTTAGAGTTATAGGTTAAGTCGAATCACGAGTTCTTAGGGGTGGATTACGAGGGCGGAATACCATAGGTAGTAACTCTTCTATATGAGCACCGAGCTTTGTTAAAAGTCGGTGAAGTTAATTTGTAATACGGTTTGTAGTCCACTATAAGGATTATACTAGGAATAGTATCAGTGTCGTGGATTTGCAACTAGACGTACAGAATGTCTAAACCTCCCCTTCCCAAACCGGTATATGTCGTGGTGTCTCTTTTTCTCTCATTTTCTCTTTATCTACTTATTGTTCTCTTTGCAAAGTAGATTAGTATACCAATCGGTTCTTTTGAGACTTGAAGTTTTATAAACTTTAAAGAAGTTAAGAAAACCGTATTCACCCCCTCCCCCTCTATGGTTCTACAACTGGTATCAGAGCTGTTTGCTCAAGTTTTCAAGCATTAAAACCTTCCCGAGAAGTCGTTTTAAGTTGAAAACTTCTTTTTCAAAAAATTCAAAATCGTAACTATGATTTTTGAAAAAATTGAGTAAAGATCCATGGCTCAAGAGAACTATGTTGAGGGGTGTTCTATGCAAAGACCACCTTTGCTAGAACCTAATGGGTTTTGCTTTTGGAAATCCTGTTTTGAGACTTACGTAAAGTCCAAAGATATTGACTTATGGCAAGTCATCCAAAATGGTGATTTTTACTTCGAAGTTGAGCAAAAGAAGAAACTTGGCAAGAATAATGAAGCCAAGATGACTCTTTATAACGCCCTACCGCGTAAAGAGCATGAACGGGTTTTTATGTTTAATACCGCCAAGGAGGTTTGGCATACACTCATCATCACTCACCAAGGCAATTCTCAAGTTAAGAATTGCAAGATTGATCTTCTCACTCAAGAATATGAGAAGTTTTCAATCTCTATTGAAGAAACTATTGATAGCGGCTTTACAAGATTTAATGCTATTGTGACTAGTCTCAAATCATTAGATATGGACTATTCTAGCAAGAATCATGTTAGAAAGTTTCTTCGTGCTCTTCCATTGAAGTGGAGAACCAAGGTGACGGCCATTGAAGAAGCTAAAGACTCGACGATACTTCTTCTTGACGAGCTAATTGGAAACCTTAAGGTGGTCTTGGATAGTGATGGTGTATGATCTAAGACCACCAAAGAAAAGGTTAAGTCATTAGCTCTCAAAGCTAAAGTCACTAGGGATCAAACTAGTGATGTTAGTGATAGTCAAGGTGGAAGCGATGAAGACATATATGAAGAATAAGAAGCCGAAGCTTTTAATTTGTTGGCTAAGAACTTCCGTAAGTTCTTTCGCAGTGGTAATCGGTTTAGACGCGGAAATTGTTTTAGCAATGGTGGTAATTGATTCAGAAAAGGCCGCAATAATAGCTTTGGGAAACAAAGGTGGTGAAAGCTCTAAGCCAAAGGGGGCTTGCTACAATTGTGGTATAGAAGGACACTTCGCTAGTGAGTGTAGAAAGCCGAATGAGAACAAGGCCTTTATCTGAGGAGCATGGAGCGATAGTGAAGATGGCGTCGAACAACTAAATGACGCAACTTGGCTCATGGCTATCGACTCTCAAGAGGTATTATCCAAACCACCTAGTTCTATTTATTTGTAAAAGGAGAATGAGGAACTCCTAAAGTTTAACAAAGATTTTACTGAAACTTTTGAAAGAAAAACGCTCTCTTGAAAACGAGAATTCAAAACTTTAAAGTAAAATCAATGATCTTGAAATTGAAGTAAAGAAACTTGCAAACAATAAACAGGTTACTGAACCTTGTAAAAATTGTGTTGTACTCACAAAAGAGGTTGACTCTTTGAAATGCAATGTTTCTAAATTTCAAGATGAAGCATTGAGTTTTTCAAAATTCAAAGAAAGTAACATTGATTTGGACGATATGCTAAGTCGCCAAAAATTGTCCCAAGATAAGGAAGGTCTTGGATTTTAAAAAATGATAAAACCACTTTCGTGAGTCTAAACAAACCAATAGTATTTGTAAAAGAGAGTCAAAAAGAAACTCCGTCAACTAGCTTTGTTAAACCCGTTGTGCCTCAAACTCATCTTGCAAACACTTAAGGACCCCAAACACCCATTACAAGAGTAGAAACAAAACATCACTCGACCTCACATAATGGACTTGGATATACACGACCTTGGACTTGGATACACACGACCTTAAGTTAACCCTAGACCTCTTTTACCGACACCACATATGAGACCTTCAAACTCATATGCTCGAAGACCTTTTTTTAAAACAACTATTCTTCCGAAAGACGAAGTTTTTATAAAAATTAAAGGTCTTCACATCATCAACCTAGCACCTTCCAAAGGAAAGAAAACTCCTACCTAAATCAAAGGCTGAAAACACCTTGGAGCGTGGGACCAAACTTTCAAAACTCCAATGATTTTCAAAACAATCCTTGGTCTGCGTTCTCAAGGTACGACCTATATAAACTATGTGCTTTACTACAAGACCCAAGAATGGATAACTTAGGCACCATATTTGATAACCATAACGGACCTATAAAATAATAGGTATCACGACCATGAATTCATATTTGCTTTTAGGTGTGTCTTAAATGCGATCTACTACCGAACGATTGGATTGTGGATATTGGTTGCACTAAGCATATGATCAGGAATAAATGATTGTTTACTTCGTATAAGGAGAATGATGGTTGGCATGTCGTATTTAGGAGCAACCTAAAGGGCAAGGTTGTCGGTGGAGGTAATATTTATCATGACTTCATTACAATTACCAATGTTAAGCATGTTAGTGGTTTAGCCTTTAACTTGATTACAGTAGGTTAATTATGTAATGATGATTGCTTAGTTAGCTTTACTAAAGAAGATTGTGATATTAATAAAAATGGTAAAACTCTAGCTAAAGGTCATAGGAGAAATGGTTTATATACTTGTAAATTAGGAGATAACTCCAAACAACAAATTTGTCTTGCATTCGTGGTGGATAACTCAACGCTTTGGCATAGGAGGTTAGGTCACGCCAATATGCGGTTAGTTCAATACTTAGCTTCTAATGAGCTAGTAAGGAACCTACCAAAGTTGAGCTTTGAAAGACACTTTTGTGATACATGTGGTTTAGGGAGTCAAGGTAATGCAAATAATAGAATTAGGAATTAAGTGTCAACTAGTAGGGTTTTAGAGTTGTTACACTTAAAATTGGTTGGTCCATCTCCCATTCAAAGTTACGGAGGCAACTTCTATACTTTGATAATTGTTGATGATCACTCAAACTGCACTTGGGTTGTGTTTGTAGAGTCTAAGGAAGATGTCTTAGAAAAGTTTAAAATATTGTGTAAAAATCTTAAAAACCTACATGATTGTTCTATTGTTTCAATTGTAACAAATCATTGTAGCGAATTTGATAAATTGCAATTTGGGAGATTTTGTGAACAACATGGAATGTCTTATAACTTGTCGGGCCTATTCACTTCTCAATCGAATGAGATTGTTGAAAGAACACATCGCAAGTTAAGAAAGACGAGTCGTGCTTTGTTAGACGAGCAATCCATTCCACAAAAGTTTTGGTGTCATGTATTAGATATGGCAACATACATATTTAATAGGGTTTATATTAAAAAATTCATCAATAAAACACCCTACGAAATTCTAAGAAATACAAATCCATCATTAGATTACTTTAGGGTCTTTGGTTGTAAAGTATTTATACTTAACACTAAAGTATATCTCACCAAGTTCAACCCAAAGTCGTACGAAAGTGTGTTTTTAGGACACTCTCAAACTAGTAAAGCATACATAGTGCTTAACAAGGAAACAATAAGGATTGGGGAATCTCTCAATGTTACCTTTGATGGGAGCTTGCCTGAGCCCAAGTCATCTCCTTCGATAGAAGATGATAGGATCAATGAACCCATAGTTCAAGATCTCAATGGGTCACCGTCATTACAAGTTAATTTTTCAGATGAAGGCTATCCTAAAAGTCTAAAAGAAGCTAAAGGTCACCCAATAAAACAAGTAATTGGTGAATTAAATGAAAAGACACTTAGGTCTAATACTAAACAAGCTTAGGATTTTAGCATTAGACCAATATGTGTTGTTTATGGTTGACATGAGTTTAGTTGAGGTTGTTCATGGTTGACATGCACCATAGGATATTGATTTGAGAGTGCGAGGGGTCAAAAATAAGAGTAAAGTCTAGAGGTCGTTTGCATAACTTATTAGAGATAATTATGCTCTTAGAGCTTATGTGCTTATGTATTATGTGTTAGGACTTATATGAAAGGCATGGAAGTTAAGCAACATTGTTGTTTTAACGAGATGAAAGACATATGTCAATGCATTATTCAAACTATGGTTGACATTACCTCAGATTCTACATGTCAAACATATATTCTATGAACAAGAAATTTGCTCTACATCTTGTCAATCTTGTGTTAATCACCGCCTCACATATTTAAATATGTGAAATCAACTCATTCACAACATTTCATGCTCTATTCCTCATGATAGACATGAGAGATTAAATAGACAAATTCACTGACAAAATCATCTTGGATCAAAACTCACCCTTATGTTGAAAATGTTGCATTTGTGTCAACTTGCTTATTTTATGTGTTGATTGCATGCTATTTGTATTGGGATAGAAAAGAAAGAACTTTATGTAAACATACAAACTACTCACGTAGTCAAAGTGAATTCTTTTGAAATCGAATTCGGTATGTTATTACATAACAAACTAAAATGCACAATTAATAAACATGATAATATGGTTATCTCATCCGAGAAACAATGAAATTAATTCATCATACACTATGGTAGTTAATATTATCAATGTTAACACAACACATCGACCATAAGTCTGAGATATTATACTTAGCAATATTTTGCTATTGTATAATGGATTATGTGTCCAATATGTGTAAAATATCCAAAAAGGATTAAAATACACATTAAAGTAGGATTGATAACTTGGACCACTCATCCGAGATCCTAAGGTTGCGTTTAGTTAGAAAACATTTTCCATCATTTTCTGTTTCTTGTTTTGTAGGAAAAAGGAGGGGGTTTCCATCTTCACAAAACAATTGAAAATTTGGAAAATGCGTTTAGTTAAAGAAACATGTGTTTGTGTTTTCCATTTTACAAAACTAGAATACATGTTCAAGCATTGTTGTTTCTATCTCAATTATGTATTTACTTTTGTAATATTATAAAGACATATTCGAAACACAAAAATAGAGGTGGCAAAACAGGCGGGCCGAGCGGGCGCGGGCATTAGGAAAAACGGGAACGGGCCAAAATGGGCACGGGCTAAAACGGGCACTAATGGGATAAATGGGCTACCGGGTGAATCTTATTTATTTAATGGTTTTTAACCTTTTCGTCCGTAATTTTACGTTTTCGTCTGTTTTTTCGTTTTCGTCCGTTTTTTACGTTTTCGTTCGTTTTTTACGTTTTCGTTCGTATTTTTACGTTTTCGTATGTTTTTTTTTACTATTTCGTCTGTTTTTTACGTTTTCATCCGTTTTTTTACGATTTCGTTCGTTTTTTTACGATTTCGTCCTTTTTTACGTTTTCGTCCATTTTTTTTACGTTTCGTTAGTTTTTTAACGATTTCGTCAGTTTTTTACGATTTCGTCCGTTTTTTTACAATTTCGTTTGTTTTTTACGATTTCGTTCGTTTTTTTACGTTTTCGTCTATTTTTTACCATATCGTCCGTTTTTTACGTTTTCGCCCTTTTTTACGACTTCGTTCGTTTTTTACGTTTTCGTCCGGTTTTTACGTTTTCGTCATTTTTTTACGTTTTCGTTTGTCATTTTACGTTTTCGTCTGTAAAAAACAGACGAAATCGTAAAAACAAACGAACTCGTAAAAAAATGGACGAAAACGCAAAAAAGGACGAAATGGTAAAAAAACAGACGAAATCGTAAAAAACGGACGAAATCGTAAAAAACGGACGGAAACGTAAAAAAACAGACGAAATCCCAAAAAACGGCTGAAATTGTAAAAAAATAGACGAAATCGTAAAAAAAACAAACGAAAACGTAAAACATTGTCGCAAACGTAAAAAAACATACGAAAACGTAAAAAAACGGACGAAATCTTAAAAAACAGATGAAATCGTAAAAAAACTGTTGAAATCGTAAAAGAACGGACGAAAACATAAAAAAACGAACGAAATCGTAAAAAAAGGACGAAAACGTAAAAAATGGACGAAATCGTAAAAAACGGACGAAATCGCAAAAAAACGGACGAAATCGCAAAAAAACGGACGAAATCGTAAAAAAAGACAAAATCGTAAAAAAAGGACGAAAACGAAAAATAACGGACGAAAATGTAAAAAAACTGTCGAAATCGTAAAAGACGTTTGTAAGCGTACATAAACATCAAAAAACTTATAAAAACGTATAAAACGTAGGAAATAAAGGAAAAATAGATATGGGTGTCATAAAAAGAAAACGAGGAAAACAAAATAAATTTGTTTTATAGTTTTGTGTATAAAAGGAGAAAATAGAGATTTTATGTTTTGTAGAGAATTTTGTTGGAAACGACGAAATGAACGCGATCTCTGTTTTTCTTGTTTTCCACAAAACATTTTGTGGAAAACAAGGGTGTTTTCCTCCAACTAAACGCAACCTAAGTATTTTCCCTGTGATACATTGAAAATAAAGTTATCCCTTCCGAAAATTCAAAATGATAATTGAGGATATCTACACAACCAAATACAATGAAAATATCATGCATGGCTAGACAAAGTCCTTGGTGCATACATGTATATTTGTAGGAGCTAGCTTGTGTAACTAAATCATTCAATTTAAACACTAAAGTAAAAGCATTCAGACAATCTTAGTTTCAACAAAATATCATTAGATTCCCAACCTAGAACCTCTAATCACCTAGGCACAATGTTCTTCTCAATGCTTTGTACTCTTCACATAATCATTTCTACCACAACCTATGGAATCAAAAATGCATGGCTAAGAACCTATGTCACTACCTAATCTTTCACAAATCTTTGACTATAAAAGCCCATGCATTAGCTCATAAGATACAACACAAACCACATCAAAATTTTCGGCTAAAGACTTAAACTAAACAAGAATCATGAGCGAGTTTGGAGATTCATCATTTCACAACAATAATGGTAGAAGAATGATGGCTCCTGAAATGGAGGGTTATTACCCATGGGAAGAGCTTAAAAGTAGTAATATAGACATGTTGAAGAGCCTATATGGGAGAAGATGTTGAAGTATGCTCGTGTCATAATAAATAATTATACGGCTAGACACATGTGAGCCTATGGGGTCACACACATATACACTGAGGTACCACTTTATATATCGTGTTTATTGTATTTACGGTATATAAATAACCAACGTAACACGGGATCAATATCGGGCCTCTAATAACTAAGTAGTGGACTTTGTTTATTGGACTTGAAAGACAAATGGCAAGCCCATTTGGACCTATATATGGGGCCGACCACTTATGGTCTTAGAAGAGGATAAGATTGTTTTTATTCTAGTCAAATTTATATATGGATGATCTCCTTATTATGATCTCCTAATTAATTTGATTGATAACAACTTACCAAAACTGATCCCTCTCCTCCCTCTTATATATACATGGTATAAACACACTCTTTCAAGAGGTTTTTGTGTTCTTGTTTTTCAACCACTTTGTTTCTAGTCTACTCAAGGTGAATTCCAAGGTAACGGGGTTAAGACTAACATCTAATTGGTATACAAGGAAGTTTAGTGTGGATAGATCATAGAGGTGATCTCCATTAATCACTTGGTTTCATTGGGTGTTTCGTGTTAAGGTGAAGGTCACCATTTGAATCTACCGATCACGCTACAAAGGTATTACTTTTCTTGTTTTAACTTTGATTGATCATATGACT
>BQNB010004769.1:0-11371 GCA_026074375.1 Tanacetum coccineum | reverse complement strand
CCTATGAGAGAACATTTATGGATCACCAACTGAGAAAGTTGAGGGGCATGGAGATTGGGATGCTCCCGAGTACACAGACACAACTGGTAGTAAGGAAAAGAAGGTGACAAAAGCACTTAATTTTTATAAAATGGAAACGGACAAAGTAAGTGAACGGTATATTGCACCATACTTCGTGAATGGCTTGGATGCATACGATGGTGAGATTAATTTGGCACTTGATGAAAACTTGATATCAAATGAATTTGCGGTGAAGCTATGTTTGGATTATGAGGTTAAGAAAGGAAACAAGGTAGTGAAAAAAGAGCTCATTGTTGCCTTGAGGGGAGAGCTTTACTTTATCAAATTCATCATCAATCCAAAGGAAGATGATATTGAGCCTAGAGTTATTTTAGGAAGGTCGTTAATGAGACTAGTTAATGGAATCGTTGACTTCGGTAGTGGGATGATCACTATTTATCCCGAACAGGATCCGTTCGATGATGATTCTAAGATGACAGAAAAGAGTATGGATGATTAGGATCAGTTACTTGATTTCAACTTTGATGATATACCACAGTTTGATGGAGAAGAACTTCCACCGTTTGTATGTAAAATAGGAAAAAGTAGTTGTAACAAGAAGAGAGCAATGGAGAATCTTAACATGTTCTACCTAGATATCGGACCATCTTCGTCAACTGGTAGGTATTTGACTCAAGATGAGGCATAGAAGGAAGCATTGGCACTTAGAATTAGCCAGAAGTTTGCTTTGTTAGAGGAAGTAAGGCCAGTACTTGAGACAATGGCTTATAATGACAAGTATAAAAAAGTGCTCAATAAGATTTGGAAGGAAAAAGTAGAATTAGATGGAATGATTACGGAAGAAGGGGAAAACCAATGGGAATACTTACGAATTTTCTTTGTCAGGTGGGGGTCACCACTATAATTGCTAAATTTCTGATCTTGGATATACCAATTGACCGAGATGCGTCGATAGTAGTTGGTCAGGGATTCCTATATACAATTGGTGGCATGGTTAATACCCCAAAAAGTCTTTTCTTAAATTTTGATGGAATTTGCCATCAAACTTTTCATGCAACAAGATCTGATGTTCTGATAACCGTAGAGAGCGATATCGGTGACGAAGAAGAGTATGAGATTAAGATAAACAAGTTTAGAGCACCAATGTATGATTCAAAACCAGCAGCACATCTGAATTGTAACGATCCAGCTGAATGATCGTTAGCTCTACAAGCAATCATTAACCCATTTTGGAAGATTAGTGATGTGTCGTCATTGTGTGGTTGTAAATTATGATTCAAATTTTAAATTTTTATTTTGCCGACTTAACCAAAAACAACACTTTAACTAGCAGTGTACCCGGTCGGTGGTAGATTCGTGGTAAGTAGGGTGTCGATCACTAAGAGCGAGAAACACTTTCACTTTATTAATAGGTTGGTTTTTCTAATTAAGGTTAGTCTAATCTATGCTAAACCTATGTTAATCCTAAATCTAATGAACAAAGGAGGTTTTCAGCCTGAGAGACTGGCACAGGTTTTATGGTGACTAAAATCTACTTAAGACATTAAAACACACGCAAGCAAATTAACAGAAGATAAAAGAGCGGTCTAGCCAAATATAAGAAAATTGTATTAAACATTATTATTCCAATCAGAACGTTGGTTTGTTTATTTAGGGGAATTTTTACTTATCTAGAGGGGGCAAATCATTCTTAAGATTAAGGCGGTACTTCTTCCTTAAATCCAGACACGTAGAATTTTGGCATAATTAAACGCATCCGCATAAAGCATCCTTATTTGCTAATTATAATATATCTTAGGGATTAAAGCAATGGTGATCTTGTTAAACCCTAGCTCATAGAAACTTTACCCACTTACTACTTAATGGCAATTCATACACTAGTAGTCCTAAGCTCACAATCTAAGGGCACAATCTAAGGGCAAAGATAGGTCGTTCTTTATGATCCTATTTGTCTAGATATACAATCACTATATGGAGAGCTATCCTGACATCTAGATTACTTGGTCCGTATCACTAGATCCAGTTGAATGATAGGTCGCATACAAAAGCACGTAAACAAGTATAGATTGATAAACATAAACAAGCAATCAACGATAAATTAAGAAATTGAGATAAACAAACCAAACATTCAGATCTTCATAATAATGGCTAATACCCGAAGGTATTAGCCTTTAAACGTCATAATCAATACAAGAGTAATAATTTAGCCAAGGTAAACTAACCGAGTTAACGAATGATACCAAAAACTGAACGATTACAAGAGTATACGAGATTACAAGTTGTTTCCTATGGAATTGATCACGTTGCAAGACCTCTTCTGCTCTTCTTCTCCTCTGAAAATTGACTTTTGTGGTTTAGGTATCAAAAATATGATTTAGCACACTTAAAACTCATTTTTGAGTTTTCTATTTATAAGGTCTAGAAAAAGGTCGATACGACATATTGAAAGTCTTCAATATGGCGTATTGGGGATTTCTTGGAGTAGGGACCACATTTGATATCTTCTAGAATATTTTATTTCCATATGGCTTGAAAACAGCGTATTGGTCTTCCTGGATGCGGCGTATTGGATCTTGTTTCCTTTGTGGTCTTTGGCAAAGTGTAGGCACAGATACACCGTATCTTCCTTGATGGATACGGCGTTGATGACATCAAATAACGTCTGTTTTATAGCATCATTTATCCTATGTATTTAACCCATTTTATATAATTATTGCAAAGAATTGTTACTTAATCATTTATATTTGAGAATTGCAGTAATTATGGAGTAGTTGGTGAATATTAGCAAAAGGCACGCATTCTGGAGCTTAAATGAAGATATTTTGAAGATTTACTATTCTGACAACCAAAAACGCCATATTCCCTCAGAGGAAGATACGAGCGCTCCTTGCCAGCACTCAAACCAAACAACACCACAAAGTGAATAAAGATTATACAAACCCAACCAGACCGTATCCAAAAGAAGTCAATATGCCGTATTAAAGATATAGTATGTGAATATTCTGGAAGATATCAAACGTGGTCCCTACTCCAAGAAACTCCAAGTACGCGTAAATCCAATTCCTTGGGCTACACCGTAATCGATACCGACTTCCCATCCAGACCCTATAAATACAAAACTCAAAAACGAGTTTTAAGTGTGCTAAATCATATTCTCGATACCTAAACCACAAAAGTCAATTTTTAGAGGAGAAAAAGAGCAGAAGAGGTCTTGCAACGCATTCTAATCCATAGAAGACAACGTGTAATTTCTTATACTTTTGTAATATAACACTCCGTGTTTTAGGGTCATTTACGACGTCAATAGGTTCGTTATATATTTTTAGTGTTGTACGCGTTTGCTTGTAATTTTAAAGCGTTAAGTTAAATCGTATAAGCTAAAAATTATCGTTCAAAGTAAATGGGCATCAAACAATTAAATGTTTACATCAAGCAAGTGTTAAGTAATTATTTTGAGGATAATTATTAACTTTGTTCATTGTATTTTATTGGTTGCGTAAAGTGATTACGTTTCGCGATAAATTACGTTTAGGCATTCCCGGAACCACCAAAAATTTTATACGCTTCAACAAATACCCACTTTTATACCCAATACAAAAAAGTTACAAAAATATATCATGTATATACATCTATGGCCGGATTTGGTCTTATGGATACAAGAAATATTTCAAAAATCTTACCACTTACAATGTACTTCACCAACTAAAGACTATAAGACTTTTTGCAAGCAAAAACCCATACCATGACCATAAGGACTTCCTAGATTTCCTAATCTTGTCTCAAGACTTTCATGTGAACCTTTTTGACTAGTCTTGTATGCATATAAGTCAAGTACACCAAGAGAGATAAACATACACTTCGATACTTAGCAAAAAAATCAAATTTTCTCTCCTCTTTTGTCTTAAAAACCCACGGCATCAACACCCCTTTATACACAATCCATAGTTTGATTTTACAAGACCATACACACATTCATACATCATTCCTATGATAACCTAAGGTGTTTGCAAGGGTTGGTTAAAGGTTTACAAGTATTGAAGCAAGTTTCGCAAGATTAGTGTTTTCTATGAAAACTAGGGTTTTCAAGTGTGCAAGCTTGGGTTTAACGTCTAAAGAAGGTGTTTTAGAACATATTTTCATCATAATCTTCATATAAGGTTATCTAATAAAAATCCTTTATCTTTTCATTTCATGAGTTTTTATGCATATGTTAGTTCTTTATAGCAAGAATCACCATTTAGGACTTTTGAACATGTAAAAAGAGTTTTTACTTGTGATCATTGTTTTGTACACTTGTACATATGTTATGATGTTAATGATATCATGTTAAAATGGATATAAAAGTATTGTACCATGTTGATTTAGTGTAAAAATGTATATGTACAAATTAGGGTTTCTAAAAGTTACTAGATAAATAAGTGTGTACACAAATGGGTCTTGTGATTTCTTGGACATTTTTGGACAAATTATGGACCAATGGACATTATATTATGTATGACATATGATATAAAGACTCGTAAAGAAGTTGTGGTAATTTACTTGGTTGAAAAGTATATAAAACAAGTTATATAAATAAGTATACACATGGATTTTAAAAAGGGCTGTTTGGATTCGAATCCAAGACAGTGGGTTCTACATTTAGAAAGATAGTACACCTTATGACGATTCCAAAAAGGTAAGAAACTCGAAAAACGGATTAATAACGAGAAAGATACGATAAAAATACGATTTACGTTAATACCGATTTTATAAAATAAACTTTATAAAAGCAAGTCATAAAATACTTCTAAAACAGAAGGTTTAGTATTTTTCATAGATTGTACATATTTTTAGGATTCCAAAATGAAAAGAATCGTAATTTTTCATTTAATAACGAAGAAGTTATGAATTTCGCGAGTTTATATACTTAAAAGGTAATAATTAAAGTTTATAAAAGTAATTTTATAAACTATGAACAGTAAAAATTACTATTCATCAGCAGACCCAAAATTTATAAAATGTGATAATTTTGATACTCCTATTAATTACAAAGACGTGCTCGAAGGAATCGCTAAAATCGGGTTTAAAACGAATAAGTTATTACATTTACGGGTTTTTACGATTACTAAATTTATATAAATAAATTTATAACTGATGTGAACAGTAAAAGTATTGTTCATCAGTGGACGCAAAACCTAAAAATGTCATATTTTGATACATCGTCTTAATACGAAAGCGTGGACGTAAAAAACGCGAGAAACGGACTTGAAACGTGAAAGTTAGGTCATTTTTACTAAAGGTATATTTATAAACGTTTTAACTTTATAAATATGATTTTACAAACGCGATTAGATGGTGATGTAGCTATATAGAATTATATATGGTAGTAGTTATTTGAAATGCGTAGTGCTTATACGACCTATGTTTGATTAGGTTGCATTCGTTTGATACCGTGACGCATTTGCTGTGAACTATTTGGTATTTAGAACTCACGGTGAGTTCATAGCCCCATGTTTTAAATGATTTTGATTTATAAGTTTTTGGGGTGAGAAACATGCGATTGTTTTATCGTTGGACACAAGTGTAAATTTTATATTATGATTACGTTGATGCCTAAGTAGCGATAACCCAAGTTGAGCCCGTTATCATGAACTAGTTAATTACCTAGAGGGTAAGCGCGAATGTTATGAATAGATCTATTTGGGATTGACATCCCCGTTCGGGTAAGTCATGCTCACTGTGCCGGTATGCCGGATAACGAACATATATCATGTCGGACTGGGGATGTTGCGGGTTAGAACATCTATACGGGCATTGTGGGCAATTTTACATTGCTATATATTGTCAAGTTTCAGTGTCATGAGCTTAGGGCGAATGTAATTGCATTTATGTGATGTCTGCATCTGTTGCATTATCATACAAATAGGTGATCTTGTGGTCGTGCATTATACGATTTATTAAACCTATGAATTCACCAACATTATTGTTGAAATTTAAAGCAATGTTTTTCAAGAGGTCAGTAGGCACGAGGTGCTGGGATACATTGTTGATTATATGTTTTGGGATATCATGCTAAAGATTTGGTTTGCAATATGTTTTGGGAAAAATGTGTATGAACTAGTATCTTTGTACTTTTAATGTCGAACAAGTTAGCTTCGGGGCTTTTTTAATAACAGATATTTGACTAAATCCACTGATCCGTTTTTACGACTTTTAATGGTCATTCTATATATATCTTGTGTTGTTGATCTATGAAGTAACACGCCCCCTGACTCATATTCCGCTGTGAGCCATTTTGGGGGTGTTACAGATTGGTATCAAGAGCCAAGGTTATAGAGAACCAGGTCAAAAATGTTTTGCTGGACTATAACCGTTTTCAAAACAATGCTTTAGTGCAAAAAGGGTTGCACGGGATATATATGCATACATACATGCATATACTAGTTGCTGCATTAGTTGGTTAGACTAGATGCATTCATGATTGATATACGTGTTATAATATAATATGTATATTACTATAAGGGTTTTATACTAAATACTTATGTAAGCTACTTTTTGATTTTCAGATATTACGATGTCGGATTCAGAAGATTCCACAGTCACGTACACGCAGGTGTCGAGTCCATTTGAGGATTCATCATATGTGGGCTCACCAGGAGTCGACGGACCACCTGTGATGCCAGAGGACCTGTATGCTTACATAGTGGCTGCTTATCAGGCTCCACTATCGCCTGACTACATGCCTGGCCTCGAGGAGCCGCAGTCACCACCCTCACTAGACTTTGTTCCTGAGCCAATGTTCCCTGAGTACATGCCACTGGAGGATGAGATACTCCTGGCCGAGGAGCAGCCACTGCAAATTCACCAGGATATGTTCCTGAGTCTGATTCGGAGGAGGAGCCGGAGGCTGATGATGATGAGGATCCCGAGGAGGATCCAGCTGACTACCCTGCTGATAAGGATGATGATGAGGAGTAGGAGGAGGAGCCTTCTGGAGATGATACCGATGATGAGGACGAGGATGAGGATGAGGAGGAGGAAGAGCACCCAGCTCCGGTCGACTTTGTCCCACTTGTACACCGTATGACTGCCAGGATATCCATCCGGGATGAGCCATCCATATCACTTCCTCCTAGGGAAGAGGTCAAGCGACTTCTTGCCTTAACCACTCCACCACCATCACCACTTACTCCACTATCATCTCTATTACCACAGATACCATCTCCCCCACTCCCATTATCACCACCAGCATCTGTATTACCTGCATTACCACTACCTACTTCAATACCACCCTTGCAGTTACTATCTTCTGATCGTAGGGCAGACAGACCCGAGATTACACTACCACCTCGGAAGAGGTTGGGTATTGTTCTTGGTCCGAGATGCGAGGTGGGAGAGAGTTCAGCTGCTACTGCTGCCGCTAGACCGATTGGAGGTCGTAGGGCAGACTATGGGTTTGTCGATATTGTGGATGCTGAGACCAGTCAACGGAGAGCCAAGGAGGTCAGCTATGGGATTAGAGATACTTGGGTAGACCCGAGAGATGCTGCTGAGGAGGTAGCACTAACGACCCTTGAGGGGGTCAACACTAGGGTGACTGAGCTGGCTGCAGTTCAGGAGCAGGACACCCAAGACATCTATGGTGTGATAGAGGATACTCAGAGTACGCAGACCCGGATATATTAGAGAGTTGAGACGTTGGTTGATGATAGTCAGTACCACTATGAGACTACACGACTACTAGATCAGGAGGCTCTGGTTTCCCGGGAGGCATGAGGACGCTCCATGAAGGTTAGCTATATGGCACGTTTAGAGATTAAGGCATTACGCTCTATAGTGATGAGTCAGCAGACAATGATCTCACAGCTGCAGGCAGCTGACTGTAGGAGTTAGACTGTGATCTCAGAGATGCTACAAGCAGACCGCATGAGGCAGGCAGAGATTACAGCATTACGGACATTTGACCGTACCTGACAGGAGCAGCTTGGGCAGACTTTGACATTGATGCAGTCACTACAGGGACAGGTGACCACTCTACAGGGACATGTGACAGCACTGTAAGGATAGCAGGGACCCTCTGGAGGTTCAGCATAACTAGTTGCACCGGAGGAGGCTGATAGTAGTTCACAGATCAGGTTATGGCTAGTTATTTTATATATAGCCTACTAAGTATTACGGGTGACTCCCGACTAGTATGGCTCTAGGTTTATGTTGTATTCGTAGCTATCTTTTGTGAGCCGGCTAAGTATTATGGGTTTTATACCCAGCTAGCACGGTAGTAGGATTTGTATTTTCGTTTCTTGTATCAAGAAATCGTGTATGTTTTCCATATATATATATATATATAGAATGGTGGTATTATGTCAGGAATGTAATATTTTTTGGTTGTAATCGAATTTGTGTGAATGAATGTCGATTTATCTATACCAGTGTTGAACTCAGTTCAGTTATATATTTCACTCTGGGATGTGATCTTTTTTATTTATTGTGTAAATATCTTGTCATGGTTAAGATTTTATGGAATCTAACGGGTATTATACTTTTTGTGATTAATGAAAATGGCACCGAAAAGAACCACGAGGGCTAGACCAGTCCAGAAAACAATAACTACTACCACATCTGTCACCAATGCCCAGCTTTAGGCAATGATTGACCAAGGTGTCACTGCTGCACTAGCAGCACGTGATGCAAACAGAGCTGGCGATAACAGCCATACTTCGGGGACGGGTGTCAGAAGGACTGAATGCGTTGCTCTAGAATGCACTTACCAGGACTTTATGAAGTGTCAACCTCTGTATTTTAAAGGTACTGAGGGAGTTGTTGAACTAACTCAATGGTTTGAAAGGATGGAGACTGTGTTTCGTATAAGCAACTGCTTGATGAAGAATCAGATCAAGTTTTCTACTTGTACTCTTTTAGCAGGTGCTCTGACGTGGTGGAATTCCTACGTTAGGATTGTTGGTCATGATGCTGCTTATGTGATGACTTGGACAGAACTGAAAAAGAAAATGGCTGACAAGTATTGCCTGAGAAATGAGAAGAAGAAGCTTGAGGCTGAGTTATGGAATTTGGAAGTACAAGGTACCGATGTAACAAGGTACAACCAATGTTTCTAGGAGCTGGATTTGCTGTGTGTTCAAATGTTTCTAGAAGAGTCTAATAAAGTTGAAAGGTATGTCGGTGGGTTGCCCGACATGATTCATAGGAGTGTTGTGGCATCGAAACCAAAAACCATGCAGGAAGCCACTGAAATGGCAACTGAGCTAATGGATAAGAAAATCAGTACTTTTGCTGAAAGGCAGGCTGCAAACAAGAGGAAGTTTAAAGACACTTCTCGAAACAACCAAAACCAACAGCAGCCTTCTAAAAGGCAAAATGTGGCAAGGGCATACGCTGCAGCATCTGGAGATAGGAAACCGTACGGAGGATCTAAACCTTTGTGTCCCAAATGCAATTACAACCATGACAGTCCATGCACTCCAAGATGCTACAAGTGCAACAAGGTTGGCCACTTTGCTCGTGACTGTAAGAGCACTACAAATGCCAATGGCGCTAACAACCAAAAGGGTATTGGGACGGGTCAGAAGTCTACTTGTCATAAGTGCGGGGCACAAGGACATTTCAGAAGGTATTGTCCAAAGCTAAACAACAATAATAACAACAACAACAACAACAACCGTGGTAACCAAGTTAGGACTATAAATGCTCAAGCAAAGGTGTATGCTGTGGGTAAAGCGGGGACAAACCCGGATGCGAACGGAGTTACGGGTACGTTCCTCCTCAACAACCGTTATGCTTCTGTTTTATTTGTGCTACACATTAAGCTCTCAAAAAAAATATGCACGAACGTCATAGACATTAATATGCCTTATAACTATCTTGATGGTATAAAAATTGGGGCGTTAAAACTATCATCCATAGTTTGCAATCTAAAATATATGAACACCCTATTCAACATCGATTTAATGCCAGTGGAGATGGGTAGTTTTGACGTTATAATCGGCATGGACGGTGTCAAAATATGCAGTGCCGTCTTTTTGCGCTGATCAGATTTTGTTCACATCCCCTAAGGAATAAGGAAACTTTGATCATTCATGTGTAACGGTAGTAACCGGGAAAACGATACCGATTAAAACACATCACGAGACACAAGACGTCAAAGTATAATCCTAAAGGGATGTTAGGTCTTTTTGGCACATGTTACTACGAAGGAGGCGGAAGACAAGTCAGAGAAGAAGCGACTTGATAATGTACCGATCGTTCAGGATTTTCTTAAAGTATTTCCCGAGGACTTTCCGGGTCTTCCTCCGACTCGACAAGTGGAATTCCAAATTGATTTGATACCCGGTGTTGCACCTGTAGCACAGGCACCTTACCGATTGGCGCCTTCTGAGATGAAAGAGTTGTCGGAGCTACTGAAAGAACTATCCGACAAGGGTTTTATAAGGCCCAGTTCCTCACCTTGGGGAGCTCCGGTCTTGTTTGTCAAGAAGAAGGATGGATCATTCCGGATGTGCATTGATTACCGAGAATTAAACAAGCTGACAGTGAAGAATCGTTATCCACTTCTAAGGATTGACGATTTATTTGATCAACTCCAAGGATTCAATGTTTATACTTGTATGTTTTCTGAAGTTAATTTTTGGGGTCATTCAACCACCTGACCTATGCCCTTTTGGCTTAATATCTTGATCCGTCTTTAGAGAAAACAGAAGCCACCTCGACCCATTCATAACTAAATAGACTAAAACATATATAGCCACCTATAGCCTGATCCACATACTGGTAATTTTGGGAAGCTACTTATATCATGCAGTTGATTAACAAAGATCACATGAACTTATTAATCCAGCATACCTATATTATTACACTTTATTCGCGTCCATCACATGAACTCGCTACGTCCTCAAATCAGATAAAAACTGCTAGTAATTGTAATCATCAGGCCTAATACTCCTAAAATCAGATTCTCATAATCATATCCAGCTTACTAATTTCAAAAGCTATTTCAGTGCCTTAAAGAACAAAATTAAATAAGATTAAGGGGTAAAAAATAAGCAAAGCTGTAAATGGCTAAATTTCGATCCTGATGTCTAAAAAATTACTTACGGAGTATATCATAACATGGCCATTTTGTAAAGAGAATACACTTACCATGTCGTGTGGACTGCCACTTAGACCAGCACCTTTGTGGCTGCTAATCGATGTTTGAAAAAATTGTTAAATTAATCACTCTTAGTTCTGAGTTTAGTGGTGTGTCATATTGAATTGGCCGCTAAGTATTGGTGCTTATCATCTTATACCACGGAACTTTTATACTATGTTTTCGACGTTTTAATCACGGTGTATATATTCTACCTATTTTTTACTG